>JAABKJ010000519.1:0-43059 GCA_011634705.1 Andricus grossulariae | reverse complement strand
GACAAATTCTTACCAAAAATGAAATAGATAAATTTTCTGATAAAAAATTAATGTTTCAGAAGAAAAAACGAATTTTCATGATATTAGATCTATTTTTATCCAAAGAGATAAATTTCGAACTGAATTCATAATTCTTCATAAAAAAAAATTAATACATAAATTTTTAACTCAAAAAGATAAATTTTTAACCAAATAGTTGAATCTTAAACTAAAAATACATTTTTTTGATAGAAATGGGACATTTAAATTTTCAGTTAAAAAATGAAGTTGAAGAAAAGATGAATTTAAAAAAAAGTAGGTAAGTTATTTTCAACCAAAATATTTTCACTAAAATAAAAAATTTACAACCAGCAAAATGTATTCTCAACAAATTGGTTTAACTTTGAACCAACTGATCGAATTTTCAATTAAAAAAGATAAATTTTCTACTAAAAATGGAATAGTTAAATTTTCTGTTAAAAAGATTAATTTTCAACACAAAAAAACAAGAATTTTGTACAATATAGTTAAATTTTCAACCAAAGAAATACATTTTTTACCAAATAGCTGAATTTTTAATCTCTAAAGATGAATTTTCCACAAAATACATGAATTTTCAACCAAAAAAATCAATTTTCAACAAAAATTAGTTTTTCAAATTTTCAGTCAAGAAAATTAATTTCTACCAAGAAAACAAACAACAAATTTTCAAGAAACTAGTTTATATTTATTTGGATTACGTACGTGAATTATTCCGAATTACTTGGATCACATGGCTCACCTAAAGTATTTTGAGTTACCCGGATAAGGAGTGGATTATGCTGGATTATAGGTGGCTTTCTCTGTATTACAAGTGGATTACTTAAATTATCTGATTGACCGAATTACTCCGAATTAAAAGTGGATTACCCCGGTTTACTGTGGATTACCACCGATTGCACAGGATTACGACGGATTACACTGGATTACTTGTATGAAACCGGATTACCAATTTGGTTAAACGAGCGTTTCAGCGGACCACCTGAGTTACTTCGCCCTTGGTGTAGTATTTACCCCGATTTCAGAGTAATCCTTACCCCGATTGCAGAGTAATCTTTATCCCGATTTTAGAGTAATCTTTACCCCGATTTGAGAGTCATATTTTCCCTGATTTCAGAGTAATCTTTACCCTGATTTTGGGGTAATCTTTACCCCGACTTCAGAGTAATCCTTACTCCGATTGCGGAGTAATCTTGACCCTAATTTCAGAGTAATCTTTACCCCGATTTCAGTGTAATCTTTACCTTCAACAAAAATTATCTTCATGTGCTAAGATTCACTCTTTACTTTTTTCTATGTGAAAAAGAGGGTTTGATTTACGCTGCACTTAATATATTAGTAGGGTAATCGGTATACAATGCTTGGTCACACCCGAATGATTGGTCTTAAACCTTAAAATTATGTCTGTATATCGATAAATCGGTGGCCAATCATTGTCATCATGAATAAAGCGGAAACATTATGATTAGCCACACTATCTGAAAAGCCAACGAATATTATCTTAGCAAAAATTCATTGAAAATCGTTTAAATCTTATAAAGAATGTTTATAATTTTTTGTCACTATGTCTTACGGATGAATGTAAATCATATCATACAATAGTGGCTAATTATTGTCCTCCCAAAATCACTAATCTATAACCTTATCCGGCCAACGTAGTGTCCAATTATTGTATTCCATCACATTCCAGTGCCTAATCATATAATCATTGACCTATGCTAATCGCTATATTGTCACGACCAATCATTATGTTTGTTGACATTATTGTTAATTTCTTCAAATATAAATCATCTACTACTTAAGCGCTAAACTGACTATGGTAATTGAAGTCTTTATTAAATTGATTATACATCAGTGCATTTTAGAATTTCGTTCGACGCTCATAGAGTTTACAAATTGTTAAACTGCAAAAATTCTTCAAGTAGCCAATCATTGTCATCATGAATAAAGCGGAAAAATAATGATTGGCCACACTATCTGGAAAGCCAACGACTACTGTCTTTGCAAAAATGCATTCAAAATCGTTTAAATCTTATAAACTATGTATATAATTTTCTGTCACTATGTCTTATGAATGAATGTAAATCATCTCACGAAAAAATGTTGGCTCCGGCCAATCATTATACAATTTAGTGGCTAATCATTGTCCTTTCAAAATCAGTTTTCTGTAACCTTATCTGGCCAATGAAGTGTCCAATTACTGTGTACCACCACATTTCAGTGGCTAATCACACAATCATTGACCTATGCTAATCACTATATTGTCACGGCCAATCATTGTGTTTTTTTGACATTATTGTTAATTCAATTGATAGAATTCCTGAAAATAAAAACAGAGTCCAACGATAAAATTTGGACAACCACTACAAAATGCTCCTATTGTAATTCCTAAAAACAAAACCGAAAATTTGTTTCTTCGAACAAAAATAAAAGATAGCAGAGAAAAATGAGAAGGCAACCAACCAAATCCCCTTCATTCTCTTTTTTATTTCTTTCATCTCTTTTATTTTTATTACTATCAAATCACAATAAAAAAGCATTAGTAATATTCACCAACGTTTCGGTGCTCACACAGCATCCGTATCAAGGTAAGAAAAATGATAACAGGTGGAAACAGCGACGAAACCACGACGCTATCTTGTCGAGACCTGAGAACTAAGTGTGGGTCAAATGGTAAATCCGCTATAAACAAACAAGAAATAAGAGAAAGACAAGATTCATGAGAACCTATTGCTAAATGTAATTATTCATACTAGAATAACTTTCGTTTAATTTATCCAAATCAGTTTTCAAATTAATAGGCAACTTATTTTGTTTTTTGATATGAGGCATTTTCATTAATTCTCTCCTATTCTTATTACTTTTACTATGTAAAATTTCAACATTATCCCAGTCAAATTAATGATCAACATCAAGAAATTCTCTCGTATGTCTAGCAAGAAGACTCCTCAAACAACTTCCCAAACGAACATCACTTTTGTATTACTCCATCCTAGTATTAAGAAGTCTACTAGTCTGTCCCACATAAGTCATCTTACA
Organism: Andricus grossulariae; assembly: GCA_011634705.1. Taxonomy (NCBI): domain Eukaryota; kingdom Metazoa; phylum Arthropoda; class Insecta; order Hymenoptera; family Cynipidae; genus Andricus; species Andricus grossulariae. Next base: position 40,002 of record JAABKJ010000519.1, on the reverse strand, counting down.
GGTCTTCCAAGTGATCTTGTAAACAACACCACTTTTTACAAATTTTGTCTAAAGGATTTTTACAAAAAAATATTATTGAATCCATTTCAAATGGTATACGGAATATAGTATGAATATTTAATTTTTTCAACATAAATTCAATAGTTTTCGAAATTTGACCAAAAAAAGAAAAAACAAAAGTATTAAAAGAACTATATTCTCTCAATGCCTTCTGATTATCTGTAGATAAAATATTACTTTGCTTGTTTTTGATTTGTTGAATTATAATTGCGATATGTTGCTCAACTAACTTTTGTGGGTAATGATCAAGAAAAAGGATATACCTAATAATATTCAAATTATCTTTGTGAAATGAAATGTGGGACAAACCTAGAGCTCTGTCAACTAAGTTTTTGATTACTACAATTTTGTTTTGAAAAGGATGAGCCGACAAGAAATTTAAAATTCTACCCGAATATGTACCTTTCCTATACCAATTGGTAATAATATTACCATCCTGTCCTTTAATTACTCCTATTTCCAAAAAGCTGATTTTATTATTTTTCTCTATTTCATGGGTAAAATGAAGTTTTGGATGAAAACTGTTAAAAGCATCAATAACTGCCTGCAACTTTGTTAGAGGAACACATAATAAGGTTTCACCAACATACCGAAAGTAAAAGGGCAAAACAAAATCTAGCTTCTGGAAAGTAAAGACCTCCAAATCTTCCATAACTATTTCTGCTGAAATCGGAGAAGTGACTGAACCTATGAGAGTACCAAACTTTTTCCTATAAAAAGATCCATTGAATATAAAATAAGTTAAGTTCGTAATAAAAGCTATCCCTTTGATAAAATCTTTTTGACTTAATCGAGTATGTGGTTTTGCATTGTCCCATCTATTTAAAATTGCCTCTTTTACTAATTCAAAGGGTATACTCGGAAACATTGCAATAACATCCAAAGAAATCATTACATGGTCATCAGGAACAGTTTTTTGAATAATAATTGTTTGGAATTCCCAGCTATTTTTAATATTGAATTTTGAAGTTGTAATTGAGTCTTTGAGTATCAAACTAAAGATTTGTTCTAAAAATTTTGTGGGTGTGTTAATAGTTGAAATAACCATTCAGAAAGAATAGCCGTCTTTATGAGTCTTTCTCAAACCATAACATCTTGCAAGAATTCTCTTCGGTATTTATATCATTCCATCTTATATCTTTTCCTAAAAGTCCTTTCTTTCTCTAATTGTCTAGAATCCTGAAAGTGTCTCCTCTTAATTGTTTTAACGGATTTTCACTCAATAAATCAAAGTTCTTACGATTGGAAAGAAAAACCTCCATATCCCTTATATAATCTGATTTCTTCATACAAACTGTAATATTGCCGTTATCAGCATTCATGCAAATTATATCCGGGCTGTTTTTAAGGAAAATTTTCGTTGCCATGAAACGATCAATACTACTAATGTGCAAACAATTATTATCAACAAAGCTCTTTGACAAGTGTAAAACATTGTTTCTGAAATCTTGTTGATCTAAAATTAAAATTTTGTGTATGCTTCATTCAATATCTTTGACGATTCCCATAATTTGTTTTGATTTACTTTTTATCACATGGTTATTCAAACCTTTACCTAATCTTAAAATATCTGTAACTGAATCAGGAATTTTAATATCTGCCAAATTTACAAACCAAGGATTTCTATCTTCTTTAAAAATCTTGTGTAAATTCAAATTTTGCTCTTGAACATTAGTTTGTTCATCAATCAAAATAGAAAGTTTGTTCTAATGTTTTTCATCATTGTTTAATAATCCTCGACTAAGGAAAATCTCGTGTTTTAAAAGATCAATGATTTTGTCTTGTTGTAAACATACTTCTAATTCACTTTTCATTCCGGAAATTTAAGCTTTCAAAAAATCAACATGGTTTGAAACATCCTTGATCAGTAAATTCAACATTGAGAGTTTGAAATTCTTTTAATTATGTTCAAATTGTTTATTGCAAAAATTACTGTGAAAAGCGAAATCTCGAAAACACCATGACTTAACCTTTCTGAAAGCTTCAGGACCATATGCAACTTTGATCTGATGAAAAAATATGATGTTAAAATTTTAATAACATAATGTCAATTTCTTTAAATATAAATTATCCACTACTTTAAGGCTCAACTTACTATGGTAATTCGTGAGATGCTTATAGTGTTGTTTACAAATTGTTAAACTGCAAACATTCTTTAAGTGGCCAATCATTGTACCAATTAGCCTACTCAAAGGGGGAAAACAGAAGGTGTTCTCCTAGGTCGCTGGCTGACTAAGACATCAATCCCCACCCCTAACCTCTCGGCACGTAACCTATCTTCCTACCAACCTTCCGACCGACCAAACGATTGTACATACCACCGGATCCCGAAGGAAATAGGGAGGCGAGGCAATTTGTCGGGAGCACCCGATGCGATGCGTATCTTGATCAGGCTGCGTAATGCCCTCTCATCTCTTATTCTTACACATGAGATCGCGATGCCCCCGGAAGACTTTGCCTATTCTTTAAACCTTGGTCCACTATCAGCCTAAAGTACTTCTTCAGTCGAAAAAGGATGTGAAGTAGATATTACCCTAGAATCCTAGAATCCTGGATAATAAACTGGAACCAGAAATACTTTTTATAGAAAATAGGTTTTTCCTTGACTAGTCAATAAGTTCAGTTAACCGACATCCATGATGTCCTCTCATCTCTTATTGTTGTTCACTATCAGCCTAAAGTACTTGTTCTATCCAAAAAGTATGTGAAAGGCGATATTACTCTTGATAATATACTGAAACCAGGAAAACTTTTTGAAGAAAATAGGTGTTTTCCTTCATCGGTCAATAATATTGACTTGTCAATAACATTAACTACAAGGGTGTTCCAAAAATGCATTGGAAAATTTTCGTTTTCGAATTTCTATGAATAACGCCCGGAAAGTTGTTCGAATCCACACAAAAATCAATCCACTTTTTGTTTTGAAGAAAAAATGATATTTAGAGGTAGCGTGAGCCCCATTAAGTTTTTTTTCCCCCATAAGAAAAAAGACGTTTTTGTAAATTTTATGAATAATCCTCAATATTAGCTGAATTGAGTTAAAACTCGAAATTTCTCTTTACAATTAGTCATAGAATACAAATAAAATATTACTTTTTGAATACCAACTGAATTATTAATTTTAATGTCTCTTTCTTTTTCGCCTTTTTTTCAATTGTCATATATCTGTCTCTAATGAGCCTTTTGACGATGTATTTTGTAAACATATTTCTCTTATTTTAACTCTTTGTGCAATTACTTTGCATAAATTGAATTTCTAGAGTATTTTTTGTTTTTTAACAGTTTTTTGAAGAACATAATTCTTTTTCAGCCTTTTTGTGCAATTTTGTTGCGCAATTTGTTTTTTTAAGTTTGAGTTGGTTTAAAAAATGTACTTTCAAATATTAAAATATGAATCGAAGTTCGAATTGACCAAGCTCAACGACCATAAAAAGAGCCATTTTCTTCAAAATTTTTGACTCTACAACTAAATTTTTCTGATTAGAAAAAAAAACTAAAATAAATAAATAATAAGTCTCTCTTATAGGGTCCCAAAACCCCCATAAGTGAATAAATGCGTTTCGCGAGTTTTTTGCACTGATTATAATTTTTTTGCGCTCTTTCAAGTGCAAATTGTTTCTAATACATAAAAAATTACTTTATACAAATAACTTGATGTTTTAATGAATTGTTTAAACAATCTATTATTGTTTTTAGCAATTTTCTCTTAGAATAGAGATAGAAAGTCGCGGTTTTTTCAAAATTTTTACACTGTTTGTTAAATTTTTAATTAGAAAAAGGTAAAAGTTCATTAAGTTCAACTAAAATAATTGTTGAAACAATTTATTATTATAGTTAATAATATGATGTTTAAATAATGCTAGAAATTGCACTTGTTTCTGAAATTTTCAAGTTTTTGCTCATTTCTCACTCAGAGTGAGTTAATGTTTAATTTATTATAGCAAAAATAATTATTTAAACAAATAATCATTGTCTGTAGCTATCTTCTCCTATATTGATACCAGATAGTTGCCATTTTTTCTGAAATTTTTTAACATTTTGCCCACTTTTCACTTAGTGAGGTAAAAATTAATTCAAGTTGATAAAAATAGTTATTTGAACAATTCACCATTGTTTATAACTATTTTTTCTTAGATAGGTACTAGAAAAATGCGGTTTTTTCTAAAATGTTTAACTTTGCTTTGCCTTTTTAGTTATGAATGAATGATAATTAAACATTAGAGAGAAACATATTTTAAACAATCTCTTTCTTGTTCGTGAATATATTTTGCTCCTAATTATTCCATTCTTTGATTTTTTCTCTTGTGTAAGAAGGCTTTTTCGTTCAAATTAATTTTTTTAAACATTGGGAAAAGAGTCAAAATAATTCACTCAAAAAAGTAGAATACTATTTACAAAATGATTCTTGCTGAGGTTCACTTATTATTTATTCATAATTAAAAAGTCAAAGCAAAAATAAAGATTTCAGAAAAAAGTAACTTTTTAGCATTACTCAAAGAGAAGATAGTCATAAACAATAATAAATTGTTAGAACAATTTTCCTTGTTAACTTGCATTTATTATTACTTTACTAAGTGAAAGGTGGGCAAAAAGTTGCAAATTTCAGAAAAAAACGCAACTATCTGGCATTAATAGAGAAGAAGGTAGTTATAAACAATAATAATTTGTTTAAATAATTATTTTCGCGCAATTTTCTATTACTATTTAAATAGAATATTAATAGTAATAATAATAAATTGTTCAAGCAAATAATTCTGTCAACTTTAATTGATTATTTAACTCACTCCAAGTGAAAAGTGAACAAAAAGTTGAAAATTTCAGAAAAAACTACAATTTTCTAGAATTATTCTAAAAGAATATTATTAACAATAATAATTAGTGGTTGAAACAACTATGTTTGTTGACATTGATGAACTTTGACCTGCGTCTAATTTAAAATTGAACAAAAAGTGGTCAAATTGGACAAAATGTCCTATCGCCATTCTAAGAGAAAATTACTAAAAACAATAATAATTTGTTTAAAAATTCATTTGAACATCTATTGGTATAAAGTAGTATTTCATTCATTATGAACAATTTGCAAAAAAAAAAAAATCATAATCAGCCCCGAAATCTCGCAAAACCCATTTTTTCCCTAATGGATTTCTTTGGGATCCTATAAAACAGACTCATGGTGGTGAAATTTGAAAAGTAATATTTTATTCGTAGGCTATGGCTAATTGTGAAGGGAAATTTTAAGCTTCAACTCGATTCAGCTTATATTGAGAATTCTGAATAAAATTTACAAAAGCGTCTTTTTTTCTTATGGGGCATACGTGTTAAACTTCATGGGGCTTGCACCATCTCTAAATATCATTTTTTTTTCAACAAAAAAAAAATCAATTTTTGTGTGGATTCTAAAAAATTTCTTGGCGCTATTGATAAAAATTCGAACAAAAAAATTGGACAAACCTATTGACTAATAATAATATCATACCATCTATATATTATAGATTTATAATTTTTTCCTTAATTAGCAGATTGTGCAATCAGAGTGATTCAAGAAATTCAGAGAATTCAGAATATTCGTGAAATTGAAGAAATGCAAAATATTCAATGAATTCAGGAAATTCTGAGATTTCAGGATATTTAAGGAATTTAAGGATTTCAGTGAATTTCCGGGATTTCAGATCATTCTGGGAATTCAAGGAATTTCGAATATTTAATGTATTTCCTATATTCAAAAATTTCAGAAAGTTTAAGAAATTCTATATTCTATATTATATTTTTGGTTATGAATTCATGTTTTTTGGTTGAAAATGTAATTATTTGGTCGAAAATTCAACAATTTTGTTACAATGTCATTCTTTTTGGTGGAAAATTCGACTGCTTTGTTAAAAATTATTATTTTTTATGTTGAAATTCAACTGCTTGTTTAAAAATCAACTTTTTTGTGCAGAAATAGTATTTTTATCTTGAGAATTAGAAGATAACAACTATTACATTTTTTGTTGGCAATTCATCTTATTTAATTGAAAATTTAACTTCTGATTTAATTCAATTTTCAAATTCAAACAGGATTGAATAATTTTGTTAAAAATTCGTTTTTCTCTCTGTTCAAAATTAATTTTTTAAACTGAAAATTTAACTATTTCGTTTTTTGTAATAAATTGCGCTTTTTCAGTTGAAAATTGAATGACTACTTTATTGAAAGTTGAACTTCCTTATGGAAAATTAATTTTTTATTTTCAAAATTAGACTGTTTTGTGGAAAATGCATTTTAGTTAAAAATATATATTTTTTAAAAATTTTATCTGTTTCGTTAAGAAGCCAACTATTTTTGGTTAAAAGTCGATTTTTGTTGGTTCAAAAATCTACTAATATACTTTTGGTTGAGAAATCATCTACCACTTATTCGAAAGACCAGGTATTTTTTTGTTGAAAATTTATTTTTTTGCTGAATTCGTAATTTTAGTTAAAACCTCATCTTTTTGGTTGAAAATTGAACTATTTTATTACAATTTTTTTTTTTTGTGGAACATAATTTTTGAATAAAAATGTAACTATTTCAACTGACGATTGAGCGCTTTAGTTGTAAATTCATTTTTGTAAAAATTTATCTGTTTCGTTAAAAATCCAACTATTTTTAGTTAAAAATTATTTCTCTTTACCTAAAAAATGTATTATTATAATCTTGGTTGAAAATTCATCTTTTTAAAATAATAATTTAATTATTTGGCTATAAATTAAATAATTTTATTAAAAATTCAATTGATTTGTAAAAAATTCGTCCTTTTAGGTTCAAAATTCCACGATTTTGGTACAAAATTGAACTCTGGTTGAATATTCGGCTCTTCTGCTAAAAATTAATCTTTATTTGAAAATTCATCTCATTGATTGAACATGTAAATATTTTATTAGAAGTTTGCTTTCTTTGGTTGAAAATTTTCTGTTTCTGATAAAAAATCAATTCTTTTAAAGTGAAAATTTATCACTCTCAGTTGATATTTTACCTTTTTCGATAAAAATTAATTTTTTTCTGATAAAAATTCTTTTCTTCTGGTAGAAAACTGGACTGTTTGGTTAAAAATTCAACTTTTTTGTTAAAAAGTCGTCTTTTTGGTTTTAAATTTTATGTCTGTTGTTGAAAATGAAACTATTTTGTTGAAATTCGCTTTTTCTTTGGTGGAAAATTAATTTTTGTCTGAAAATTTATCTTTCCCAGTTCAGATTTTACCTATTTAGATGAAAATCAATCATTTCTCGTTGAAAAGTCGTTTTTTGGTAGAATATTTATCTTTTTTTTTAATTCAACTTTTTCCTTGAAAGTTAACGTTCTGTGTTAAAAATGCATTTCTTTAAATGATTCATCATGTTAGTTGAAAATTCATCTCTTTAGTTAAGAAGTTAAGTATTTGGTTGAAAATTCCCTTTTGCTTGGTTGAAAATTAACTTTTTTTAACTAAAAATTTATCTCTCCCAGTTGAAATTTTACCATTTTGGATAAAAATTAATTTCTTATGATGGAAATTCGTCTTTTTGGTAGAAAATTGTTTGGTTAATAATAAAACTCTTTTCTCTATAAGATCGTCGTTTTGGTTTGAAAATGTATCTCACTGGTTAAAAAATTTATCTACTTTGTGGAAATCTTTCTTTTTTTGGTTTGAAAGTTAATTTTTTTTTGACTGAAAATTTATCTTTCTCAGTTGAAATTTTACCTAGTTGGATAAAAATTAATCTTCTCCAGTGAAAATTCGCTTTCCTTTGGTGGAAAATGTATCGTTCTTTTGATGATTTAATTTTTCAGTTGAAACTGAAAGTTTGATGTTAAAAATGCATTTTTTCTTGATGATTCATCATCCTCGTTAAAAATTCACCTATTTAGTTGAAAATGTAACTATTTTCTTAAAAATCCATTTTTTTGGTTGGAGAATAATTTAAGTAACTGTAAAGTAAACATTCTAGTTGAAAATTCACCATTTCAGTTGAAAATTTAAATATTTGGGTAACATTTTTCTTTAGTTGTATATTCAACATCGTCTTAAACCTTTTCTGTTTGTCCTAGGAAATTGTAAATCTTCCAGAAGTGGAAGTCGGAACTATTTTAATCAAGAGAAACACTTTCAGAAGAAAAATTATTGTATAGAACCATAGGAAAGCCTACGACTTTCAATAAAAGAACAACAACTTTCTCTCGCAAAATTCGAAAAAAGTTGTCTAAAAATGATCTTGGGATCCAGAAAAGTGCATAATTTTGAGCTGAATTTGCTCATCAGAATGATATGCAACCGTTTGATATGCCCGGCTTTACTGTGTATTTCTGTACTGGAACCAGAAATCATTTTTGAGGAAGAAACCTATTTTCCCAAAATCTGAGTCAATAATATCATACCATCCATATTACACCATCCCTTAAATGAAGAAAACTAATCAAATTCTCTCCATCATAAGATACAGCACGAACTCGTGGTGATTGTCTTGAATCTCGGATTGGCTGGAATTGCCTGGAATGGATCTTTGGGATGTCTCGTGATACCAAGTGATTATTTGCTATTATTTACCTTATTATTTAGGTCCTCGGACGTGGGTTAGGGGCAGGAGAGCGTATAGGCTGCGCGGCCGTATTGATCTTATCCCCGACATGAGAAATGCTCACCGGTTTAATAAACTCCCGGGACTTATGAAGCACGTCAGGGTGATTCACGGCCGCCTCATTGAGTCGTATTTATACAACCACGACTGATAGATTTATGGAGGACAGCACAGCAGTGGTCCCCCTTCCTCCCTTATTCCTCCCTCGTTCTTACTCGCTCTTTTACCCCCCATCATCCCTGCACCACCACTTCTTCTTTTTCTTGCACATTTCTCCTTCTCACTAACTCATTCGAGTTTCTGTTCCAGACTCCTCCTTCGACCTCCTGTCTCCATCTCTTCGGATGCGGACTCAGGCAGACAGAAAATGTACGACCTGTGGCAGCCATGACGCTCAAGGAGAAGGGGTACGATCAAGAGGATCAACAAGATGAAGAAGGTGAAGAGAATGAATGAGGATGTGGAGGATGTGGAGGATGAGGAGGATGAGGATGTTCGACGAACAAGGGGACCGTGCATAAATTGCATTCAAGAAAATAATTGAAAAGCATTTAGATTACATGAGTGAATTACTCCGAATTGTATTGATTACTTGAATTACCTGACTTACTTTGGATTACTATGGATTAAAAGTGGATCACTTGAATTACCTGAATTACTCCGAATGAAAGGTGGATTACTTTGTATTACCCCACATAATACCGGATTACTTGAATCACACCGGAGTACCAGTTCGGAATCTCTAGCGGTTCAGCGGATTACCAGAGTTGTCTCTTCCTCGTTAGATCATCTGGACTTATTTTTCAAAAAAAAAAATCGAGTTTGGTCACACTCTGGCGGCTATGACGCTGAAGGAAAAAAGGGAACGAACAAGAGGATCAATAAGATGAAGAAGGTGAAGAGAATAAAGAGAATGGAAGATAATAAGGATGAGGAGGATGGAGAGGATGAAGAGGATGAAGAGGATCAGGAGGATGTTTGTATTACCTGGATAAGAAGTGGATTACTATGGATTACAAGTGGGTCACTTGAATTACCTGAATTACTCCGAATGAAAGGTGCATCACTCAGTATTACGCCAAATTACACCGGGTTACTTGGATCACACAGGATTACCAGTTCGGAATATATTGCGGTTCAGCGGATTACCAGAGTTGTTTCTCCTCATAGGACATCTAGATTGATTTATCAAAAAAAATCGAGTTTGGACCCACTCTGGCAGCTATGATGTTGAAGGAAAAAAGGGAACGAAGGAGAGGATCAAGAAGATGAAGAGGATGAAGAGGGTGAAGACAGTAAACAGAATGGAAATTAATGAGGATGAAGAGGATGAGGTGGACGCGGAGGATGAGGAGGATCGAGAGGATGAAGAGAATGAAGAGAATCAAGACGATCAAGAGAATCCAGAGGATCAGGAGAATCAAGTGAATCAAGAGGATGAAGAGGATGAAGAGAATGAATAGTATGAAGAGGATGAAGAGGATTAAGAGGATTAAGAGGATGAGGAGGATGAGGAGGATGAAGAGGTTTTAAGAGAATTAGGAGGATCCATAGGATCCAGAGGATCAAGTGGATCAAGAGGATCAAGTGGATCAAGAGGATGAAGACAATGAGGAGGATTAGGACTATGAAAAGGATAGAGAGGATGAAATGGACGAAGAGGATAAAGAGGATGAGGAGGATGAGGAGGATGAGAAGAATGAGGTTAATGTTCGTCGAGTAAGGGGCCGTGCATATACTACGTAGTCTTTCAGATCAAGAAGATGATGAGGATGAAGAAGGTGATGGAAATACAGAAAACGGAAGATAATGAGGATGAGGAGTATGAAGAGGATGACAAATATGAGAAGTGTGAGAAGGATGAGGAGGATCGAGAGGAAGAGGAGGATGAAGAGGATAAAGAAGATAAAGAGGATGAAGAGCATGAAGAGGATGAGAAGAATGAAGAGGATGGAGAGTATGAGGAGGATGAGGCGGATTAAGCGGTTGAAGAAGATGAGGAGGTCTTTCAGATCAAAAAGATGATGAGGATGAAGAAGGTGAAGAAAATAAAGACAATGGAAGATAATGAGGATGGAGAGGATGAGAAGGATGAGTAGGATGGAGAGGATGAATAGGATGAGGAAAATGATGAGGATGAGGGAGATGGGCAGGATGAATATAATGTAGAGGATGAAGAGGATAAGGATGATGAGGAGGATGAGAAGGATGAAGAGGATAAAGAGAATGAGGAAGATGAGGAGGATCAGAAGGATCGGGATAATGTTCGACGAGTAAGGCGGCCGTGCATATATTACGTACTCTTTCTGATCAGGACGATGATGAGGATGAAGAAGATAAAGAAAATAGAAGATAATGAGGATAAGGAGGATGAAGTGTATGAAGAGGATCAAGTGTATGAAGAGGATAAGAAGGAGGAAGAGGATGAAGACTATGAGCAGGATGAGGAGAATGAGGAGGATGAGGAGAATTAGGAGGATAGGGAGACGTAGGATGAGGAGGATGGGGAGGATGAGACGGATGAGGAGGATGAGGAGGATAAAGACTGTAAGGAGGATGAAGACTATAAGGAGGATGAGAAGGATGAGGAGAATTAGGAGGATAAGGAGGAGGATAAGCAAGATGGGGATAATGTTCGACGAGTAAGGGGGCTGTGCATGAATGACGTAGTCTTTCAGATCAAGAAGAAGGTGAATAGAATATAGAGAATCGAAGGTAATGGGGATGAGGAGGATGGAGAGGATGAAGAGGATTAGGAGGATTAAGAGGATGTAGAAGGTGAAGAGGATGAAGAAGATAAAGAGGATGAAGAGGATGAAGAGGATGAAGAGGATGAAGAGGATGAAGAGGATGAGGAAGATGAGGAAGATGAAGAGGTTGAAGAGGATGAGGAGGATGAAGAAGATGAGGAGGATGAGAAGGATAAGGCTAATGTTCGGCGAGTAAGAAATCCGTGCATATATTACGTAGTCTTTCAGATCAAAAAGATGATGAGGATGAAGAAGGTGAAGAAAATAAAGAAAATGGAAGATAATGAGGATGAGGAGGATGAAGAGGATGGGAAGGATGAACACGATGAAAACTATGAGGAGGATGAAGAGAATGAGTAGGATGAAGAGGATGAAGCAGATGAAGAAGATGAAGAGGATGAAGAGGATGAAGAGGATGAAGAGGATGAAGAGTATGAGGAGAATAAGGCGGATCAAGCGGTTGAAGAGGATGAGGAGGATGAAGAGGATAAAGAGGATAAAAAGGATGAGAAGGATGAGGAGGATGAGAAGGAAAAGAATAATATTCGACGAGTAAGGGGCCGTGCATAAATTACGAAGTCTTTCAGATCAAAAAGATGATGAGGATGAAGAAGGTGAAGAAAATAAGGAAAATGGAAGATAATGAGGATGAGGACGGTAAAGAGAATGGGAAGGATGAACAGGATGAAAACTATGAGAAGTGTGAGGAGGATGAAGAGGATGTAGAAGATGAAGAGGATGAAGAGGATGAAGAGGATAAGGAGGATGAAGAGTATGAAGAAGATGGAGAAGATGAATAGGATGAAGAGGATGAAGAGGATGAAGAGGATGAAGAGGATGAAGAGTATTAGTAGGATGAGGCGGATGAAGCGGTTGAAGAGCATGAGGAGGATGAGCAGGATAAGGATAATGTTTGACGAGTAAGGGGCCGTGTATAAATTACGTAGTCTTTCAGATCAAAAAGATGATGAGGATGAAGAAGGTGCAAAAAATAAAGAGAATGGAAGATAATGAGGATGGAGAGAATGAGAAGGACGAGAAGGATAAAGGGGATGGAGAGGATGGGAAGGACGAGGAAGATGAGGAGGATGCAGAGGATGAAGAGGACGATAAGGATGAAGAGGATGAAGAGGATTTGAAGGATTTGGACTATGAGGAGGATGAGGATGATGAAGAGGATCAGGAGGATGAGGAGTATGAGAAGGATGGGGATAATTTTCGATGAGTGAGGAGGCTGTGCATAAATTACGTAGTCTTTCAGATCGAGAAGAAGGTGAAGAGAATAAAGAGATTGGAAGATAATGAGGATGAGGAGGATGGAGAGGATGAAGAGGCTGAAAAGGATGAAAAGGATGAAGAGGATGAAGAGGATGATGAGGATGAAGAGGATGATGAGTACGAAGAGGATGAAGAGGATAAGGAGGATGAGGAGGATGACGAGTTTGAAGAGGATGAGGAGGATGAAGAGGATGAGGAGGATTTGGACTATGAGGCGGATGTTGAGGATGAGGATGATGAGAAGGATGTAAAGGATGTGTGGGGGGGGGGGTTTGAATAAATGTCACAAAGTGTCACATCTACCATTCAACCAAGCTGTTGAATTCGCCAGCCAAGAAGATCAATGTTTTAGGAAAAATTTAAATTTACAACCAAAAAACTTGAATTTTCGATCATTAAGTTTATTTTCGGCCAATAGATATGAATTTTCAACTAAGGACGATGACTTTTCTAGCATAAAATATCAATTTTTAATACAAAGAGATGAATTTTCAACAAAAATAGGTGAATTTTCGATAGAATATGAAACTGTTAAATTTGCACATCAAAAAACTAATATTCGACAACAACAAAAATGAATCATTAACTATTTGAATTCAAAGACAGAGAAACATTTTGTAAATTTTATTCAGAATCATCAATATTAGCTGTATCGAGTTTACCATCAACATTTCTCTTGACAATTAGCCATAGAATACGAATGAAAAAATTGCGTTCTGAATTTCATACTCATAAGTCTCGTTTATAGGGTCTCAAAAAACCCCTATATATAAAAAATTAGGTTTTGTGAGCTTTTGGCGCTAATTATTATTCTTTTGCGGTTTTCTTTAGTAGAAATTGTTTCTCATACATTAAATATTACTTTTCACTGATTAGTAGATATTTAAATACATTTTTTAAACAATTGGTTCTTGTTTATAGCAATTTTCACTTAGAATAGACTATAGAGGTAGACAAAAAAATTATGTTAACGAACATAATTATTTAAACAATTTGTTAGTGGTCATTGTTTTCTTCTTTTGCATTAACGCTAGAAAGTTGCGGATTTTTTATGAAATATTCAACTTTTTTTCACTTCTATGTAATGAACAAATGAATGTTAAAAATAGGAATTTTTGTAGATTCCATTAAATTTGAGTCGCGGGATAGGCATAACAATTTTACCCCGAAAAATTTGGACGAGTCCTAAAAATTCGGTTTAAAGGAGGTGGATTAAGCCGGATTATATCAAATTACCCTGGATTAGTTTAACTTTCAACCAAGTGGTTGAATTTTCAACCAAGAAAATTAACTTTCAACCAAGAAAATTAATTTTCTACCGGAAAAGTTACATTCTTAACAAAATTGTGAATTTTCTACCAAATAGGTGAATTTTTTAAGAAAAAATATCAATTTTTCACTAAAAACGTAATAATTACATTTTCAGTTTCAAAAAATCAGTTCTTTCGAACAAAAAAAAATGTTTCCCAAAATAGTAATATTTTCAACAAAAGGAAAGAATTCTCTACTAAAACGATAAATCTCAAACTGAAATAGTTAAATTTTAAGTGGAAAAAATACCAGAAAGAAGAATTTTTAGTTCAAAAAATTATTTTTTCGAAAACAATGAATCTTTAACCAAAAAAATGAATTTTTAACAAAATAGTTCAACTTTCAACCAAATTGTAATAAGTTGAATTTTCAGTTTGAAAAACTAAGTTAAAAAATAGATTTTTAACAAAATAGTTAAAATTTCAACTAAACGATTTTGAACGAAAATGAACTTTCAAGCAGAAAAATGAATGTTTAACCAAGCGGTTTAATTTTCAACGAAGTCGTTCAATTTTCCACTAAAAAAGATAAGTTTACAACGGAAAATGAAACAGTCCAATTTTAAGTTGAAAAAATTAATTTTTCACCTGAAAACAAATATTCAACAAAACAGTTTAATTTTCAACCAAAGAGAAGAATTTTTAACTAAAATTATGAATCTTCAACTAAAATAGTTGAATTTTCAGTTGAAAAATACATGTCCGACCAGAAAAAAATGATTTCTCTAAACATTTCACCAAAAAATTAATTTTTAACAAAGTAGTTCAACTTTTAACCAATTATTTGTAATTTTTCACCGAAAAATACACATTCTCAACAATGTTCATAAATTTTTTACCAAATAGTTAAATTTTTAACAAGAGAAGATAGATTTTCTACAAAACATATGATGAATCTTTACAAAAAACTGCATTTTTAACAAAAGGGTTAAACTTTTAAAAAAATTATTTGAACTAATTACATCAATTTTAATCTTAAAAAGAGACATTTTGAAACAAGTAGTGGTATCTTCAACTAAAAATTTTTTTTAATGAAAGATGGAATAGATAAATTTTCAGTTTGAAAAAAAGATATGTTGAAAAAATTTTTTCTAAACGAAATAGTTAACTTCTCAACTGAACAATTTTTGACTAAAATGAAGAATTTTCAACCCGAAAAATGACTTTTTAACAAATTGCTTAATTTGCAACCAAGTAGTTCAATTTCACACTAAAATAGATAAGTTTTCAACTAAAAATGGAATAGGTCAATTTTCAGATTAAAAAAATTAATTTTCCACTAATAAAATGGAAAATTAATTTTCAGTTAAAAAATAAATATTTAACCAAGAAAACAATGACTTTTCAATAAAATACTAAAATTTTCAAACCAAGTGATGAATTGTCCACGAAAATGAAGAATCTTCCAACAAAACATTGACTTTTTAAAAATATTGCCAAAACCAATTTTAATTTGAAAAAAAACAGTTGGAGTCAACCAAAAAGACAAGTTTTAACAAAACCTTATAACTTATCAACCAAAAAGGATACTTTTCAACAAATTTTTTTTTTCAAAATAAAAATTTTAATTGTCAACCAAATACTTGAATTTTCTAACAAACTAGCTCAATTTTTAAAGCAAAAAGACGAATCATCAGGAAAACCGTTGAATTTTTAACCGAAAAATACTTTTTTTTAAATTGTTGAATTTTGCACACAGTAGATAATATTTTAACCAAAGAATTGAATTTTCGACGAAAAACTTACAATTTTATCCGAAAAGATTACTTTTCTACCAAGTAGATTAATTTTCAACCAAATAATTGAATTCTTGACCAAAAATATAAATTTTCATTAGAGAGGATTGATTTTCTACACAAAAAAAGACAAATTTAAAAATAATACATGAATTTTCAACTAAAAAGATAACTTTTCATCCAAACAGTTGAAATTTTAACTAAAAAATATAATTTTTATACCCAAATTATAATATATATATCATAATATAAAAAACAAAACATTTTTATTGTAAAAAAAAAATTACAGAAATATCGAACATTCAGGAAAATAGTCAAATTTTTAATCATGGAGATGAATTTTCAACTCAAATGCAGAATCTTCGACTGGAATAGTTAAATGTAC
Organism: Andricus grossulariae; assembly: GCA_011634705.1. Lineage (NCBI taxonomy): Eukaryota > Metazoa > Arthropoda > Insecta > Hymenoptera > Cynipidae > Andricus > Andricus grossulariae. The sequence continues at coordinate 23,912 of JAABKJ010000519.1, read as the reverse complement.
ATTTAAACAAAAAAATTTCAAACAAAAGTAACGAATTTTCAACAAAATAATTAAATTTTCAACTAAAACCAAAAAGCTAAAAAATGAATTTTCAACAAGTAGTTTGAATATCAACCAGGTAGTTGAATTTTAAACCAAGGAGACTAATTTTCTACCAAGAACAAGAAATTTGTAACGAAATTGATGAATTTTCCACTTACTAGTTGAATGTTTAACTGAAAAAGATAGACTTACAATCAAAAATATAAAAAAAAATTTTCAGTTGAAAAAGTCAATTTTCAACCAATAAAACCGACTTTTCAATAAAATAGTTCAAATTTTTCACAAATTATTTTCAGCTAAAATCAAAAATCTTCAACCAGAAAAATGAATTTTTAAGAAAGTAGTTTAACTTTAACGACAATGGAATGTTTAATTACAAAAGATAAATTCTCAACCAGAAATTAAATACTTACATTTTCAATTAAAATAATAAATCGTTTACAAAAAAATAGAATATTTAACAAAATAGTCGAATTTGCAATCAAGGAATGAGTTTTCAACTGAAATAAAAAATCTTCAACTAAAATACTCAAATTTACAATTAAACAAAATTAATTTTCAATGAAAAAACAATTTTCAACAATATAGTTAAATTTTCAACCAAAAGAAATAAATTATTCGATTAAAATAGTTAAATTTTCAATCCAAAAAGACGAATTTTCAACAAGATTTTCTAATAAAGGAGACGAATTTTCAACAAAATCTAAAAGCCATTCTTGGTTGATTCCGTGAACAAATTAAGCCTATTCGTTGAAAAATAGATAACTCTGAATTTCCTTACAAAAATTGTTTGAATCAGATTTCTTGGGAATTTGCAAAGCAACATAGGAAAGAATCATCGCAAAGATATTCTCAGTTAATTTTTTGAACAAATTGATACTTTTGTTGAAAAATAGACAAACTATGAATTTGTTTATAAAGATTGTTAAAATAATAACTCTTGGAAAGTTTCAAAGCACCATAGGAAAGAGTGATCGCAAAGATATTCTCAGTTTTTTTTTAATTGAGCCTCTTTTGGTGAAAAATAGACAAACTCTGAATTTGTTTATGAAAATGATTAAATAATTGACAATTCTTGTAAATTTGCAGAGTATCATATCAAACAGTCACCACGAAAGCATTCTTAGTTTATTCTATTGAAAAAATTAATCCTGTTCATTGATAAATAGCCGAACTAGTTGATAAATAGCCAAACTCGTTGATAAATAGCAAAACACGTTGATATACAGCAAAACTCGTTGGTAAATAGGCGCACTCTAAATTTGTTCATTAAAAATTGTTAAAATAATGATTAATTCTTGAAAATTTGCAAAGTAGAATATTAAACAGTCACCGCAAAAGCATTATTAGTTTATTTGTTTCAACTGAGCCTATTCGTTGGAAAATAGAAAAACTCTGAATTTGTTTATAAAATTTGTTTAAATAATTGATGACACTTCCAAATTTGTTAAGGATCATATAAAACAGTCACCGCAAAAGCAATCTTAGTTTATTCCGTTAATAACATTAATCCTGTTCATTGATAAATAGCCGCACTAGTTGATAAATAGCCAAATTCGTCGATGAATAGCAGAACTCGTTTATAAATAGCCAAACTCGTCGATAAATAGCAAAACTTGTTGATAAATAGACGAACTCTGAATTTGTTTATAAAAATTGTTTAAATAAATAATAATGCTTTCAAATTCACCAAGTATCATATCAAAAAGTAACTGGAAAAGCATTCTTATTCTATTCCGTTGAAAAAATTAATCCTGTTCCTTGATAAATAGCCGAACTAGTTGATAAATAGCCGAACTCGTTGATAAATAGCCAAACTCGTTGACGAATAGCCAAACTCGTTGATAAATAGCAAGAATCGTTGATAAATAGCTGAACTCGTTGATAAATAGCCAAACTCGTTGACAAATAGCCAAACTCGTTGATAAATAGCAAGAATCGTTGATGAATAGCCAAAATCGTTGATAAATAGCAAAACTCGTTGATAAATAGACGAACTCTGAATTTGTTCATAAAAATTGTTTAAATAAATAATAATGCTTCCAAATTTGCTAAGTATAATATCAAACAGTAACTGGAAAAGCATTCTTAGTTTATTCCGTTGAAAAAATTATTCCTGTTCATTGATAAATAGCCGAACTAGTTGATAAATAGCCAAACTCGTTGATAAATACCAAAACTCGTTGATATATAGCCAAACTCGTTGATAGATAGACAAACTCTGAAATTATTTATGAAAATTGTTCAAATAATTATTAATTCTTGTAAATTTGCAATGTATCATATCAAACAGTCACCAAGAAAGCATTCTCAGTTTATTTGTTTTCATTAGGCCTATTCGTTAAAAATATTAATGTTTCCAAATTTGCTAAGTATCATGTCAAACAGTAACCGGAAAATCATTCTTAGTTTATTCCATTAAAAGAATTAATCCTGTTTATTGTTAAATAGCCGAACTCGTTGATAAATAGCGAAACGCGTTGATAAATAGCCAAACTCGTTGATAAATAGCAAAAATCGTTGATAAATAGCAAAAATCGTTGATAAATAGCCAAACTCGTTGATAAATAGCAAAACTCGTTGATAAATAGGCGAACTCTGAATTTGTTCATAAAAATTGTTTAAATAAATAATAATGCTTCCAAATTTGCTAACTATCATATCAAACAGTAACTGGAAAAGCATTCTTAGTTTATTCCGTTGAAAAAATTAATCCTGTTCATTGATAAATAGCCGAACTCGTTGATGAATAGCCAAACTTGTTGATAAATAGCCAAACTCGTTGATAAATAGCAAAAATCGTTGATAAATGGCCAAACTCGTTGATAAATAGCAAAAATCGTTGATAAATAGCCAAACTCGTTGATAAATAGACGAACTCTGAATTTGTTCATAAAAATTGTTTAAATAAATAATAATGCTTCCAAATTTGCTAAGTATCATATCAAACAGTAACTGGAAAAGCATTCTTAGTTTATTCCGTTGAAAAAATTAATCCTGTTCATTCATAAATAGCCGAACTAATTGATAAATAGCCAAACTCGTTGATAAATAGAAAAAATCGTTGATAAATAGCAAAAATCGTTGATAAATGGCCACACTCGTTGTTAAGTAGGAAAACTCGTTGATAAATAGACGAACACTGAATTTATCCATAAAAATTGCTTAAATAAATAATAATGCTCCCAAATTTGCTCAGTATCATATCAAACAGTAACTGAAAAAGCATTCTTAGTTTATTCCGTTGCAAAAATTAATCCTGTCCATTGATAAATAGCCGAACTCGTTGATAAATAGCCAAACTCGTTGATAAATACCCAAACTCGTTGATAAATAGCAAAAATCGTTGATAGATGGCCAAACTCGTTGATAAATAGCAAAAATCTTTGATAAATAGCCAAACTCGTTGATAAATAGACAAACTCTGGAATTATTTATAAAAATTGTTCAAATAATTATTAATTCTTGTAAATTTGTAATGTATTATATCAAACAGTCACCACGAAAGCATTTCAAGTTTGTTTGTTGCCATTAGGCCTATTCGTTAAAAATAATAATGTTTCCAAATTTGCTAAGTATCATGTCAAACAGTAACCGGAAGATCATTCTTAGTTTATTCCGTTAAAAGAATTAATCCTGTTTATTGGTAAATAACCGAACTCGTTGATAAATAGCGAAAATCGTTGATAAATAGCCAAACTCGTTGATAAATAGCAAAAATCGTTGATAAATAGCAAAAATCGTTGATGAATGGCCAAACTCGTTGATAAATAGCAAAACTCGTTGATAAATAGACGAACTCTGAATTTTTTCATACAAATTGTTTAAATAAATAATAATGCTTCCAAATTTGCTAAGTATCATATCAAACAGTAACTGTAAAAGCATTCTTAGTTTATTCCATTGCAAAAATTAATCCTGTCCATTGATGAATAGCAAGAATCGTTGATAAATAGCTGAACTCGTTGATAAATAGCCAAACTCGTTGATAAATAGCAAAAATCGTTGATAAATAGTAAAAATCGTTGATAAATAGTCAAACTCGTTGATAAATAGCAAAACTAGTTGATAAATAGACGAACTCTGAATTTTTTCATAGAAATTGTTTAAATAAATAATAATGCTTCCAAATTTGCTAAGTATCATATCAAACAGTTACTGGAAAAGCATTCTTAGTTTATTCTGTTGAAAAAATTAATCCTGTTCATTGATAAATAGCTGAACTAGTTGATAAATAGCCAAAATCGTTGATAAATAGCAAACATCGTTAATAAATAGCCAAACTCGTTGATAAATAGACGCACTCTAAATTTCTTCATTAAAAATTGTTTAAATAATGATTAATTCTTGTCAATTTGCAATGTATCATATCAAACAGTCACCACGAAAGCATTCTCAGTTTATTTGTTTTCATTAGGCCTATTCGTTAAAAATAATAATGTTTCCAAATTTGCTAAGTATCATATAAAACAGTCACCGCAAAAGCAATCTTAGTTTATTCGGGTAAAAGAATTAGTCCTGTTTATTGGTAAATAGCCGAACTCGTTGATAAATAGCCAAACTCGTTGATAAATAGCCAAATTCGTTGATAAATAGCAAAACTCGTTGATCAATAACAAAACTTGTTGATAAATAGACGAACTCTGAATTCGTTTATAGAAATTGTTTAAATCAATAATAATGCTTCCAAATTTGCTAAGTATCATATCAAACAGTAACTGGAAAAGCATTCTTAGTTTATTCCGTTAAAAGAATTAATCCTGTTTATTGGTAAATAGCCGAACTCGTTGATAAATAGCCAAACTCGTCGATAAATAGCAGAACTCGTTTATAAATAGCCAAACTCGTTGATAAATAGACGAACTTGATGAATAGCTAAGCAACTTCCAAAGATAGGATTACTTAAATTACTTCCAATTATCTGGATTACAAGTGGATTACTCTTGATTACCACAGATTATCCCAAGCTTTCTGGATTACAAGTATATTAAAATTGACTTTCAAGTGAATTACTCCAGATACATGTGCGTTACGCTGATTACCGTGGATTATCAGTTCGGATAACCGAGCGGTCCAGCGGATTACCAGAGTGGTTTTCCCCTCGGGCAGCCATGACGTTGAAGGAAAAAAGGGAACGCTGAAGAGGATCAAGAAGATGAAGAGGACGAAGAAGGTGAAGAGAATGAAGAGAATGAAGAGAATGAAGGAGGATGAGGAGGATGTTCGACGGGCAAGGTGGACCATGGCTTGTGTCAGGAGTCCCATGGCGTCACCTTCGCCTGGCAAAGAGCGAGCAGCCTTATAAAGTAGCCGGGCTACGATTTAATCCGAAATTTATTTCCTCCATTAGTAAGGGCTTGTCTCGGTGCCCAAGCGTGAGTGAGAGGCTGACGTGTACGATGGTCCTCCTCCCATCTACTCTACTCCTCTCTTCAGCAACATATCCAAGATCCTTTCTCTCTCTCTCCCTCTCCAGCACCTGAGAAGATTGGAATGCATCCTCGCAGAGACTTCTTCTTCTACATTATGAGTACTATATCGCCATCTTTATTATATCCGCGGACATTGGTATCTTTGACATCCTTTCTTCCTTTTTCCTTCACTCCTTTCCGTTTTTCCGTAAACCCGTCCTTTGAAATAACGAGATTTGTCCACCAGAGATTTCTCATCGGGGATCTTCTCTTTAGGGGTCATCCACAACCTTAGGTGTTTTTCTCAAATTTACAATCCCTCACCCCAAAAAGTTTTAAAACGATTTTATAAAATTAGGGAACAAGTTCATATGTGGAACATTCTTTTAATTGGATGAGGAATAAGCAAACAGAACATGAGAAATCCATTCCTGATGATTCCTCAAGAATTAGGTAAATTCTGTATCTCAAAGAAACCAGAGATAGGATGCTGTCCATAAACTACGTCACAAATTTTCGGCTATTTTTGTACCCCCTCCCCTATTCTTGGCGAATATAGTCCCCCCCAAAAAAGATACATTTTTAAAGCAAAAAATTAATTTTGAAACCAAGCATTTACATTAAACAAACAAATTGTGGAAGTTTCAAGCAAAAGGCGAAAAGAAAATAAGACTGTCTCAAAGTCTTTCCGTTCTTTCTTTTTTTTTTTATTATTTTGAAGACAGTGAATTTTCAACCCAAAAAGGTGAATTTGAAAAAAAAATTTATTTCAATCAAGAAAAATGACCCTTCTACCACAAGAGGCCAAAGATGAATTTTTAATCCACAGTCCTTATGGATTTTCAACCAAATGGTTAACATTTTGAAGAAGAAAGATCAAAATTTAATAAAATTTTTTTGAATTTTCAAGCCAATGAAACGACTTATTTAGGAGACAGTTGAATTTTAAGCCAAATAGTTGCATTTTCACCTAAAAACCAAAATTTTTAAACCAAAAATGAAATCGTCAAATTTTCAGTTTAACAAAAATAATTCTCAACGAAAAAATAATAATTTTCAATCAGTTTCATCCAACTAAAAGAAAGAATTTTCAAACAAATAGTTGAATTCTTAAATAAAAATATGTACTTAAAAAAACAGGATGAATTTTCTAACGAAAAAGATGAATTTTCTACCCAATAGTTGATGTTTCAATGTAAAAAGGATACATTTTTCAACTAAAAATGGAATAGTTAAATTTTCAAATATATACATGATTTAAAAAAAATTTTAATTTCCAACCAAATATTTCAATCCCTAAACAAAAAGATGTACTTTCAACAAACGAGATTAATGTTCTAACCAAAAAGATGAATTTTCAACAACATACATTAATTTTCTACCCAATAGTTCATTTTTCAATCTATAAAGGATAAATTTCGAACCAAAAACGGAATCAATAAATTTTCAGATACAAAAATTATTTTCAACAAATAAAAACGAATTTTTAACAAAAAGTTAAATTTTCAACCAAAGAGGTGAATCTTAAAGAAATAAAAATTTTCAAGCGTGTGTTTAAACTGTGAACCAAATAGTTGAATCCTTAAGTCAAACGATGAATTTTCAAAAAGCAAGGATAATTTTCTATCAAAAAATACGATTTTCAACAAAATATATGAATTTTCTACCCTATAGTTGATTTCTTAATGTATAAAGAATATATATCCAAGCAAAAATGAAATCGATAAATTTTCAGGTGAAAAAATTATGTTTTGACCCAGGAAACGAATTTTCAACAAAATAGTTAAATTTCCAACCAAAGATGTGAAGCTTTATAAAAAAATAATTTTAAGCAAGAAAGATCAAAATTCAAACAAAAATTCTTAAATTTTTAAGCAAACGGAACGAATCATTCAGAAACCCGTTGAATTTTAAACCAAATAGTTGCATTTCCACCTAAAAACCAAATTTTTTAAACCAAAAATAAAATCGTCAAATTTTCAGTTTAACAAAAATAATTTTCAACGGAAAAAAGGAATTTTCAACCAATTTTATTCAGCTGAAAAAAAAGAAGTTTTAACCAAATAGTTTAATGCTTAAACAAAAAGATGTACTTTCAAAACAAAAAAATTAATTTTCTAACCAAAAAGATGAATTTTTCTACCTAATTGTTGATGTTTCCATGTATAAAGGATACATTTTTCAACCAAACATGGAATAGTTAAATTTTCAGATATATAAATTAATTTTTAATAAAACAAAAAAATAATTTGCAACAACAAATTTTAATTTTTAACCAAATATTTTGATCCTTAAACAAAAAGATGCACTTTCAATAAACTAGATTGATGTGCTAACCAAAAAGATTACAACAGACAATAATTTTCTACCCAATAGTTCATTTTTCAATCTATAAAGGATGAATTTCCAACTAAAAATGAAATAAATAAATTTTCAGATAAAAAAATGATTTTTCAACCAAAAAAAAACGAATTTTTATTTAAAAAGTTGAATTTTCAACCAAAGAGGTGAATCCTTACCCCAAAAGATGAATTTTCTGAAATAAAGAATAATTTTCTAAGAAGACCATTTTTCAACAAAATATATGAATTTTCTACCAAATAGTTGATCTCTCAATTTATAAAGGATATATTTCCCAACAAAAATGGAATCAATAAATTTTTAGATAAAAAAATTATTTGTTGACGAAGAAAACGAATTTTCAACAAAAAAGTTAAATTTGCAACCAAAGAGGTGAATCTTTACAAACAAATAATTTTTAACGGAGTAGTTAAACCTTCAACTAAGTAGTTTCATTTTTCACCAAAGAGATTAATATTTTACCAAAAAGACGAATTTTTATCAAAATATATCAAATTTTTAACAAAATTGTTTAATTTTGAACCCAAAAACATGAATTATCTACAAAACGGTTGAATTTTAATCTGAAAATATGATTTATAAACAAAAAAGTTAATTTTCTGTGATAGAGTTACTTTTTCATAAAAATAGTTCAATTTTTAAGCAAATAGTTAAATTTTTCACCTAGCATATAAATTATTAACAAAAAAGTCAAATTTTGACCAAATTGTTTAATTTTCTATCAAATAGTTTAATTAAGAAGAAGAAACCAAAAAATTAATTCTCAACGAAACATGTAATAGTTATTATTCCAAGCAAACAAGATTTTAATTTGAAATAAAAAAATACAGTTTTATTTAACCACAAAAGACGAATTTTCAACAAAATAATTGCATTTTAACCAAAACAGATTAATTTACAGCCAAACAGATGAATTTTTAACCGAAAAAGTAAATTTTCAACCAGGAAGATTAATTCTCACCCGAAAAGGCGAATTTTCAACAAAACGCACGAATTTTGCAAATAGAAAATATCAACTTTTAACCAAAAAATAAAATAGTTAAATTTTTAGTAAAAAAATAATTCTAAAAAAATTAATTTTTACCAAATAGTTACATTTTCAATCAAGAAGATGGATTTTAAATAAAACGATGAATCTTAAAAAAATCATTTTTATCAAATGGTTTCAACATTGAAGCCAAAAAATTATTTTCTTTAACAATAAGATGAATTTTATACATATGGAGTAGTTAGATATTCAACCAAAGAGATAAATTTTCAACCCAAAAATGTATATTTAACAAAGTACTTTATATTTCAACGAAGTAGCTAGATTTAAAAAAAAAATGTTAACAAAAAATTCTTGACTCAAATGCGAACTGAATTAATAAACTCTGATACAAAAATCCGAATATTTTTTAATTCATCTTGTTTTTTAATTTATCCTTTTGCGTTAAAAATGTAATTATTTCGATTGAAATATCAATAATTTAGTTGAAAATCACCTCTTTTGTAGAAAATTTCTGTTTGAGTTGAAAATTCAACATTTTGAATGAAATTATTATTTTTTATTAACTGAAAAAATTTTCTTGCTTCCAAATTCGTCTTTCCGGTTTAAAAATACATATATTTTGGTAAAAATTTGATCTTTTTTGGTAAAAACTCCCCTTGCTTGGAATTGTTGAAAATTAACTTTTTTGGTTGAAGATTCATCACTATAGTTGATAATTTTTTTCTTGTTAAAAATTCCACCTTTTTGTTTAAATTTCTTTTCTATTAGTTCAAAAATCAACTTTTTCAAATTTGAACTTAACTGCTCATATTTGGTTGAAAATTTATACTTTTTTATTGGAAATTGAACTACTTCGTTGAAAAGTCAATTATTTTTTCAAAAATTTAATAATTTTGTTGATAAGTCATCGTTTTTGGTGCAAAATTCAACTGTCTTGTTAAAAAATCGTTCTTTTGCGTAGTAAATTCAACAGTTTGGTTGAAAATTAACTTTTTTGTTGAAAATTCAATTTTCTTTTTAGAAAATTCGTCTTTTTGTCTTCAGAATGTAACCTCTTGAATCAGTTCTTTTCTTTACTGACTGTAAAAACCTTTTTTTTGAAAATTAAAAATTTTCATGCAAAATTTTCTATTTGGTTCAAAAATTAATCTTTTTTGGTAGAAATTAATTTTTTCTGCGTGAACATCCCTCAATTGAATGTAGAAAAAACAACCCATTTTGGTTCAGGATTCAACTACCTTGTTGAAATTGAACTTTTTCGGTTGAAGATTCATTACTGTAGTTAAAAATTTATTTTTTCGTTGTTGGAAATTTCAATATTTTTTTGTTTGAATTTCTTTTTATTAAATCAAAATAAACTTTTTCAACTTCAAAATTAACTGCTCATTTTTTGTTTGAAAAGTTATTCCTGTTTTGTTGAAAATTCAACTATTTCTTTGAAGATTATATTATTTTTTTGAAAATTTAATAATTTTGTTGACAAGTCATCCTTTTTTGTGGAAAATTCAACTGTCTTGTTACAAAATGGTTCCTTTGCGTAGTGAATTCAACAGTTTGGTTGAAAATTAACTTTCTTGTTGAAAATTCAACTTTATTTTTAGAAAATTTGTCTTTTTGTCTTCAAAATTTAACCTCTTAAATGAGTTTGTTTCTTCTCTGGCTGTGAAAATTTTTTTGGAAAATCAAACTTTTTCTTGAAAAATTTTCTGTTTCGTTTAAAAATCAATCTTTTTTGTTAGAAATGAAATGTTTCTGGGTAAAAATCCCGCAGTTGTATGGTAGAAAAACAACCTATTTTGGTTGAGGATTCAACTACTTCGTTGAAAATTCGCCTTTTATGGTTGAATACAACTGTTTTTGTTTTAAAATTAAAATCTTTTTCCATTGTTATATTCATAAACTATTACATTTTTTTATGAGTATTATTCTTTTTTGCTTAAAAATTCATCTTTTGGGTTGAAAGTTCAATAACTTGCTTGAAAAGTTGAACATTTTTGTTCAAAATTATTTTTTTCGTTGAAGATCTAAGTATTTTGTTGAAAACTCGTTTTTTTTTGTTAAAAATGAATTTATTTTTAGCTGAGAGTTCAACTATTTGGTTGAAAATTAATGGACTTTGTTTAAAATACAACACAAAACTGTATTTAAACAACTAGTCATAGATCATATTAAAAGTTTAAAGTTCTTTTAAACAAATTTTATAAAAATAAGCAGTTTCCGCGAGAGTAAATTTGTGGATGACCCCTTATCGTAATTCTTGAAGAACATGTTGCGTCTCCTAATTATCTCTCATTAATTCGATAAGATAGAATTATTAAAGATAATAAAATAGAAAAAAACGTATCTTAGTAGGAACTGTCCATCTCTTCAATTCTACTTTGTAGTTTCAAAAGTTACTATAAATGTCTAAAGCACGAGATCTTTACCTGCATATAACGGTGCAAATGGATCATAACATTTTATGGAACTACTTACCCTTTAAGTAGTGAGATAGATTGAATTGAAACGCAATTCTTTTAATGATATCGTAAGGATACTCGAGTTCGAAATGAGAAAACGAAAGGGTTCTTTGGTCTATAGTAAAGCTAACTTATGGCTATAAGTCAGAGTTCCTGACTTGAGGTTTAATTCGACTACGCGGAATCCTTCTACCTTGATTCCTTGAGCAAGCTAGTCTTTAATCAGGGACCAATAAATTAAACCTGGTTGCCACCCCTTTTTATGGTTTTACTCTTAGTTCTATTTGTTCCAATTAATTATCTTAACGCAGTAAATTCAGGGATATCGAACCGTTAGATATCATTGTGATTATCTGCTTAAGATCAAAATGATCCACTTTTGCCCAGAACAATTCTGTTTTGCCCTCTCATTCATAATCAGAACGACTCTTTGGAAATCATGTAAACCACTATCTACTCCTGACCATAGTTCGAGTTCGTGCTTTACAGTTAAAGCACGGACTCGAACTATGGTCAGGAGTAGATTTTACTCCTTTGTTTTAGATACACATAAAATATCTAACTTCAAAAGATCAAAATGATCCAGTTTTGTCCAGAACAGTGCCGTTTTGCTCTTATTCATAATCAGACCGACTCCTTGGGAATCATGTAAGCCACTATATACTCCTTCGTTTCAGATACACATGAAATATCTAACTTCAAAAGATCAAAATGATCTACTTTTTTCCAGAACAATGCTGTTTTGCTCTCTCATTCATAATCAGACCGACTCCTGGGCAATCATGTAAGTCACTATCGACTCCTGGCCATAGTTCGAAACAGTTCCTTAACAGTTAAAGCACGGACTCGAACTATGGTCAGGAGTAGACTTTACTCCTTTGTTTTTGGTACACATAAAATATCTAACTTCAAAAGATCAAAATGAACTACTTTTTTCCAGAACAATGCTGTTTTGGTCTCTTATTCATAATCAGACCGACTCCTTGGCAATCATGTAAGCCACCATCTACTCTTGACCATAGTTCGAGTCCGTGACTTACAGTTGAAGAACGGACTCGAACTATGGTCAGGAGTAACTTCTTTGTTTTAGATGCACATTAAATACCCAACTTCAAAAGATCAAAATGATCTACTTTTGCCTAAAACAATACTGTTTTGCTCTCTCATTCATAATCAGACCGACTCCTAGGCAATAATGTAAGCCACTATCTACTCCTGACCATAGTTTGGGTACTGCTTTACAGCTGAAGCACAGACACGAACTATGGTCAGGAGTAGACTTTACTTCTTTGTTTCAGATACACATAAAATATCTATCATGAAAAGATTAAAATGATCCAGTTTCGCCTAGAACAATGCTGTTTTGCTCTCTCATTCATAATCAGACCGACTCCTTGGCAATCATGTAATCCACTATGGTCAGGGGTAGACTTAACTCCTTTTATTTTAGTTGCACATGAAATATCTAACTTTAAAAGATCAAAATGATCTACTTTTGTCCAGAACAATACTGTTTTGCTCTCTCATTTATAATTAGATCGACTCCTTGGCCACCATGTAATGCACTATCTACTCCTGACCATAGTTCGATTCCGTGCTTTACCAGTTAAAGCACGGGCTCGAACTATGGTCAGGAGTAGACTTAACTCCTTCGTTTTAGATTCATCTCACACCCCTGGCATTCCAAACACCCAGGTCTCATCAGTTAAAACTTTTCCGGGAGGATGCCTTTCGTCAACCAAAGTTTCAATCCAGTCCGAGACTACGCTATTATTTGTATTGTTAATTGTTTAAAGTATGCCCCCAACTACCAACTTAATGCGAGAAATTTATTTTGTGAGTAAAGATCATGTCCAAAATAATTAGCGAAGTCGTCAGGTGGTACATCCAAAATAAATAGCCAAGTCGTCATAAGATGGAGAGTCCAGTTATAGCGTCAGTCCCACCCAACTTCGGCCATTCGAAGGGAAGTATGGGGACAACACTAGAAATTAGTTTGTTGCGAATTCGTTTTTCTGCTTCAAAATTAATTTTTTCATCGTTAAATGTAGCTCTTTCATTTCTTATTGATAACTTTTTCTGTTTAAGTTAAAAATATAACCATTTATCACTTGAAACTTTTTAAGGAACATGCCTTTCATTAACGAAAGTTTCAATCCAATCCGAGGCTACGATATTATTTGTATTCATTATTGTTTAACGTATACATCCAATTACCAACTTAATGCGAAAAATGAATGTTGTGAGTTAAAATCATGTCCAAAATAATACGCAAGTTGTAAGGCGGAGAGTCCAGTTTTAACGTCAGTCCCACCCGACTTCGGTATTCGAAGGGAAGTATGGGGATAAAACTACAAATTATTTTTTCGGAAATTTGTTTTTCTTTTTGTTTAAAAATTAATGACATTTCTAGCTGTAAACTTATCTTTTTTAGTTGAAAATTCAACTATTTGGTTGAAAATTCATGTATTTCGATTGAAATTTGTCTTTTAATAGAAAATGTAATATTCTGGGTTGTAAATTCATCTTTAGTGGTTAAAGGTTCAGCTATTTGGTAAAAAATGTCACTATTTGATTCAAAGCTCAATTATTCTGTTGAAAGTTCATCCTTTTTGTTAATTTCGTAATTTTTGGTCGAGAATAAAACAGTTTTGTTGAAAATTCGACCTTATGGAATGTAAATTCATCTTTTATAGCGGAAAAGTCATCTCCCTTATTTAAAAATTCATTTATTTTGGCTGAAAATGAACCTTTCGATCGTAAATTTAACATTTCGGGCTAGACATTCAACTTCTTGGTTGAAAAATAATATTTTTCAGTTGAGGATTCAACTACATTGTTGAAAGTTAACTTTTTGGTTGAAGATTTATCACTTTAGCTGAAAGTTAATTTTGTTGTTGTTGAAAATGTAACTGTTTTGTTTAAATTGATTTTTTGTTGGTTCAAAATAAACTTTTTCAACTGTCAACTTAAATTCTTATCTTTTAGTTAAAAAATTATTCCTTTTTTGTTGAAAATTTCAGTATTTCATGGAAGCTTTAATTATTTGTTTGAAAATTAAATAATTTTGTTTAAAAGTCACCCTTTTTGGTGGAAAATTCAACTGTTTTGTTGAAAATTGTTCTTTTTGTGTAAAATATTCAACAATTTGGTCGAAAATAGACTTCTTTGTTGAAAATTCATATTTTCAGGTTGAAAAATTAACCGTTTTTTTTAGAAAATTCTTCTTTTTGTCTTGAAAATTCAACCTCTTGTATGAAAGTTTTTCCTTTATTGACTGTAGAATCCTTCTTGTTTGGAAAGTAAACTATTTTGTGGAAAATTGTCTTTTTGGTTTGAAAATTAATCACTTTGGTTAGAAATTGAATTTTTTTGGGTGAAAATCCCGTGGTTGTATGGTTGAAAAACAATATCTTTTTTGATTCTAATAATTATGAGCTATTACATCTTTTGATGAGAATTATTCTTTTTTGGTAGAAAATTCACATTTTTGGTTAAAGATTCAACTACATGCTTGAAAAGTTGAACCTTTTTATTTAAAAATCTTTTTTCGTTGTTGAATATCTATTTTGTTGAAAATTCGCTTTTTTTTGTTAAAAATTATTTTTATTAACCGTCAATTGAACTATTCCATTTTTGGTTAAGAAGTAATCTTTTTTAGTTCAAAATTCAACTATTCGGTTGGACATTCAATTTAATGGTTGATAGTTAAACTTCGTTGTGAACTTCAACTTTTTCAAGATTTTTTGTCAAAAATAAAACTGTTTTGTTGAAAATTCAGCCTTTTGGATTGGAAAATCATCTTTTATAGTAGAAGCGGTTAAAAACTAATCTTTTTTATTTCAAAATTCAACTTTTCGGTTGGACATCCAATTACTTGTTTGACAGTTGAACTTCTTTGTGAAGTGCAACTTTATCAATTTTTTTTTTTTTTTTAATATAACTGTTTTGTTGAAAATTCTTCCTTTTGGATTAAAAATTTGTCCTTTTGTATCAGAAAATCATTTTTTACAGTAGAAAAGGTCAGAAACTAATCTTTTTCAGTTCAAAATTCAACTTTTCGGTTCGACATTCAATTTTTGGGTTGACAGTTGAACTTCTTTGTGTGATTCAACTTTTTCAAGATTTTTGGCCAAAAATATAACTGTTTTTATGAAAATTCTTCCTTTTGGATTGACAAATCGTCTTTTATAGTAGAAAAGGTTAAAACCTAATCTTTTTTAATTCAAAAGTCAACTATTATGTCGGACATTCAATTATTTGGTTGACAGTTGAACTTCTTTGTGACGTGCAAATTTTTCAAGATTTTTTTTCAAAGATGAAACTGTTTTGTGGGAAATTGTTTCTTTCGGATTGGAAAATCATTGTTTATAGTAGAAAAGGCAGAAAACTAATCTTTTATAGTTCAGAATTCAACCTTTTGGTTGGACATCCAATTATTTGTTTGACAGTTGAACTTCTTTGTGAAGTGCAACTTTTTGAAAATTTTTTTTTCAAATAGAACTGTTTTGTTAAAAATTCTTCCCTTTTGATTGAAAATTCGTCCTTTTGGATCAGAAAATGATTTTTTTTACAGTACAAAAGGTCAGAAACTAATATTTTTCAGTTCAGAATTCAACTTTTCGGTTGGACATTCAATTTTTTGGTTGACAGTTGAACTTCTTTGTGAAATTCAACTTTTTCAAGATTTCTTGTCGAAAATAAAACTGTTCTTTTTTTTTGAAAGTTCTTCCTTTTGGATTGATAAAGCCTCTTTTATAGTAGAAACGGTTAAAAAATAATCTTTTTCAATTCAAAAGTCAACTATTCGGTCGGACATTCAATTATTTGGTTGACAGTTGAACTTCTTTGTGAAGTGCAACCGTTTCAAGATTTTTTCTCAAAACTAAAACTGTTGTGTTGAAAATTCTTCCTTTTGGATTGGAAAACTTTTTTTTGTAGTAGAAAAGGTCAAAAGCTAATCTTTTTTAGTGAAAAATTCAACTTTTCGGTTTGACATTTAATTATTTGGTTGATAGTTGAACTTCTTTGTGAAGTGCAACTTTTTCAAATTTTTCTTTCAAAAATAGAACTGTTTTGTCGAAAATTCTTCCTTTTGGATTGAAAATTCGTCCTTTTGGATCAGAAAATCATTTTTTATAGTAGAAAAGGTCAGAAACTAATCTTTTTCAGTTCAAAATTCTACTATTTGCGGACATTCAATTTTTTGGATGACAGTTGAACTTCTTTTTGAACCACAAATTTTTCAAGATTTTTTGTCAAAAATAAAACAGTTGTGATGGAAATTGTTCCTTTTGGATTGAAAAATCGTCTTTTTGAATTAAAAAATCATCTTTTATTGTAGAAAAGGTTGAAAACAAATCTTTTTTTAGTTCAAAATTCAACTATTCGGTTAGACATTCAATTATTTGGTTGACAGTATAACTTCTTTATGAAATTCACCTCTTCCAAGATATTTCTTAAAAAATGACACTGTTTTGTTAGAAATTCTTCCTTTTGTATTGGAAAATCATTTTTTATAGTAAAAAAGGTCAAAAACGAATCTTTTTTAGTTCAAAAATCAACTTTTCGGTTGGACATTCAATTATTCGGTTGACAGTTGAACTTCATTGTGAAGTGCAACTTTATCTAATTTTTTTTTCAGAAATAGAACTGTTTTGTTGGAAATTCTTCCTTTTGAATTGAAGATCGTCTTTTATAGCAGAAAAGGGTACAAACTGATCTTTTTTATTTCAAAATTCAACAATTTGGTTTTGCAGTTGAACTCCTTTGTAAAGTGCAACTTTTTCAAGTTTTTTTGTCAAAAATAATACTGTTTTGTTGAAAATTCGTTTTTTTTTGGATTCAAAAATCATCTTTTATGGCAGAAAAGTCATCTACTTACTTCTAAAATTCATCTCTTCTCGCTGAAAATGAACCGTTCGGTCGAAATTTTCACTTTTCGGGTTAGGCATCCAACAGTTTTATAAAAAATTCATCTTGTTTTCCAATTGTAGGATAGTAGACGGTGGGTTGCATGGACCGCGCAATTTGCTTATGCCAGATAAAAAATCCGAAATCTGTATAAAAGCGTTTCATACCATTTTAATCCAATTTCAGTATTAAATTAATCAACTAGCATCTACTGTGTAATCTAATATTTAGAAATGTAATATTATCAGATAAGGTATCAGTGACTCTGATTGCGTAATAATGAACGACAATTTAGTAACATGTATAACGAAAATTGTCCACAAAGTGCTATCGATGATTATACAATTTGCGAATTTTTTCAATCGGTGGTTAGTGGGCGGTGGGTTGTGTGGACCGCGGAATGAGGGAGATGGGTATAGATGTATACAGTTGTTTCGACCCGATTATCTACTCGGCAGCATCGGCAAAGTTGTGATTTAGTATTTTCCACGCCGTTAATTTATTGCCAAGCCTACCACGTTACGGCTAAACATAGTTCATTACTGCGGGCTGTAATTAAAGCATATAATAACGAGTCGTAACCCTCGAGGCCTCCGTTCTTGTAAATCTTGCGTCCGACAACTCCACTCCAAGTTCACCTCTCGTCCCTTTTCGCCCCAGTTTGCCGTCCAAGAAACCCGAAATATCCAGTAAGAGACTATAGAAACCACTTTTTTTATCTTAATAATCTACTCCTGACCATGGTTCGAGTCCGTGCTTCAACAGTTCCCTCTTCTACCTAGTTTGCCGTCCAAGAAACCCAAAATATCGAATAGACGACTATAGAAAGCACTTTATTCTTTTTTTCTTTTCCTAATAATCTACTCCTAACCATAGTTCGAGTCCGTGCTTGGACAGTTCCCTTTTCACCCTGGTTTGTTGTCCAAGAAACCGGAAATATCCAATAAAAGACTATAGAAACAAATTTGTTCTTTTCTTAGTAATCTACTCCTGACCATAGTTCGAGTCCGTGCTTCAAAAGTTCCCTTTTCGACCTAGTTTGCTATCCAAGAAATCCGAAATATCCAGTAAAAGACTATAGAAATCACTTTTTTTCTCTTTTTTTTCTGAATTATCTACTCCTGACCATAGTTAGAGTCCGTGCTTTAACAGTTCCCTTTTCACCCTTGTTTACTGTCCAAGAAACCCGAAATATCCAGTATAAGACTATAGAAACCACTTTTTTGTCTCTTAATAATCTACTTCTGACCATAGTTCGAGTGCGTGCTATAACAGTTTCCGTTTCGTCCTAGTTTGCAGTATAAAAAACCCGAAACATCCAGTAAAAGACTGTAGAAACCTTTTTTGCTTTTTTCTCTTATTAATCTACTCCTGACCATAGTTCGAATCCCTGCCTCAACAGTTCCCTTCTCTCCCCAGTTTGTTGTCCAAGTACCACGAAATATCCACGAAATATCCTTTTATTTTTCTCCTAATAATCTACTCCTGACCACAGTTTGCATCCATGCTTCAAAATTTCCCTTTACTCCCTGGTTTTCCGTCCCAGAAACCCGAAATATCGAGTGGAAGACTATAAAAACCATTTATTTTCTCAATAATCCACGCCTGACCATAGTTTGAGTCCGCGCTTCAACAGTTCCCTTTTCGCCCTAGCTTGCTGTCCAAGAAACCCGAAATATCCTGTAAAAGACAATAGGAACCACTTTTTTTCTCTTATTTTCTTAATAATCCACTCCTGACCATATTTCGAGTCCGTGCTTCAACGGTTCCCTTTTCGCCCTAGTTTGCGGCTCAAGAAACCCAAAATATCCAGTTAAAAACTATGAAAACCATTCTTTTGCTTTGTTTCCTTAATAATCTACTTCTGATCATAGTTCGAGTCCGTGGTTCAACAATTTCCTTTTCGTCCCAGTTTGTTGTTCAAGAAACCCAAAATATCCAGTAAAAGACTTTAGAATCCCTTTTCTTTCGTTTTTTTCTCAATAATTTACTCCTGACCATAGTTCGAGTCCGTGCTTCAACAGTTCCCTTTTCTTGCTAGTTTGCCGTCAAGAAACCTTAAATATTCAGTAAAAGAATATAGAAACCACTTTTTTCTTTTTTTTCCTAATAATCGACTCCTGGCCATAGTTCGAGTCCACGCTTTAACAGTTCCCTCTTCACCCTAGTTTGCCAGCCAATAAACCCAAAATATCCAGTAAAAGAATATAGAAACCACTTTTTTCTTTTTTTTCCTAATAATCGACTCCTGACCATAGTTCGAGTCCATGCTTTAACAGTTCCCTCTTCACCCTAGTTTGCCAGCCAATAAACCCAAAATATCCAGTAAAAGACTATAGAAACTACTTTTTTTCTTCTTTTTTTCCTAATAATCTACTCCTGACCATAGTTCGAGTCCGGGCTTTAACAGTTAAAGCAGGGAATCGAACTATGGTCAGGAGTAGACTTTACTCTTTTGTTTTAAATACACATAAAATATCTAACTAATCTAACCCCCGACCCCCTTGTTGACAACTTTACTTTGATTCTACCCCCCCCTCCCCCTCACTACTTTCCACGAAAATTAACGTAGTTCAAAATTGTCTGAAAACTAGGAAAACAGGGTAATTTCTTATAAAAATAGGATATTATCAAAAGAATAAATTCTTCTGAATAAAATTAATGTAGATACCATATTGAATTTAATATGAATGGGTTTAGGCTCTAAAGATTTCATGTCGAAATATATTGCGTTTTCAAGATGAATTTTCAGCCCAATAGACGACTTCCCAACAACAAAATTTATTTTTAACCAAATAGTTGCACTATTGATCAATAAAAGTGAAATAGTTAAATTTTCAATTAAAAAATTAATTTTTAATTAATAAACGAATTTCCAACAAAAAAGTTGAAGTCAACCAAATAGTTGAACTTTCAACTAAAAAAGATATTCTTCTAACCCAAAATAGAATCGTTAAATTATCAGTATCAAAATTAATTTTCATTAAAAAAAACACAGAATTTTTAAGCGCCGTTGAACTCACCAAAAAATGAATTTCCAACAAAACAGATTAATTTTCTAATGTGAAAGACAAATTTTCAACAAAATACATGAATTTTATAACAAATAGTTGTTTTTTTAATTTATACAGGATAAATTTCCAAATCAAAGAGGTGAATCCTAATAAAGTTGATTTTTAACAAATAAGTTCAACGTTCAGCCAAGCTGATGAATTTTCAACCAAAAAGATAAATTTTTAACCCAATTTTTTAATTTTAAACTAAAGCGATGAATTTTTCACCAAGAAAATTAATGTTCCACAGAAAAATACGAGTTTTCAACAAAATACATCAATTTTCACAACAATTTTTGAACTTCTAGGCCAAAAAGACAAATTATCTACAAAACTGTTGGATTTTTGACCCAAAAATATACTTTTCTCACACAGAAAAAAATTATTTTCGACCAACCAATTGCATTGAAGAAGATATTTTTTAACCAAAAATAAAATCTCTAAATTTTAAGTGAAACAAAAATTTATTTGCTACCAAAACCCCTAATTTTCAAACAGTTAAATTCAGCCAAAAAGGACGAATTTTTAACCAAATAGTTGAATCCTAAACTAAAAAATAAATTTTCAACAAACAAGATAGTTCATTTTTCCTTTTACATATTAGGATAAAATTCTAATAAAATATGGAATATTTAAATTTCAGATACAAATATTATTTTTTAACCAAAAAAATACGAATTTTCAACAAGAAAGTTAAAGTTGTAACCGCAAATGTGAAATATTAAAAGAATCAAATTGGAACAAATTAATCTGTTTTGTTAGTGGACTACAATTTTTGTGGAAAATTTATCTTTTTTCATTAAATTCAACTATTTTTAATTCAAGAATTAATTTTTTTTTCGTGAAATATCAACTATTACATTTTTTGTTGAGATTTACTATTACATTTATAGCTGTAAATTTTTTTTATTTCGTTGATAATTAGACTATCTGAAGATTCATCACTTCAATTCAAAATTAATTTCTTGAGTTAAAAATTTAACTAATTTGTTGAAAATTAAATTTTTTCCCTAAAAAGTAATTTTGTTTCACTGAGAATCTAACCATTCTATTTTTAGCTAAAAATTTATCTTTTTGGATATAATATCAAATTATTGGGTTTAAAATTCATTTCTTTGGTTGATAACCATTTTTTGTATTGAAAATTAAATTTATCAACTGAAACTTGAACTATTTCAGTTTTGGTTGAAAGTTTATCTGTTGTAGTTAAAAATTGAACTATCTGGTTAAAAATTTTTATATTTTATTGAAGTTTCAAAATTTGTAATAAAAAATTAATCTTGTTGGTTAAAAATTCGTTTATTAGGTCCATTCACCTATTTTCCTAAAAAATCTCTTTATTTTTCCTATTTTCAAAGCATTTTGCCCTGTGAAGCCTGCTATCGACGAAGTTGACATTTTTTTAGCTTCTTTAAGAATCTTCTCACACAATTTATGGATGACCCCTAATTAAGTGATGCCGTGTGGGTTTCTTAATTAAAACATACTATGAGATATAATTAATTGTTTGTTCTGCGTTGGTATATACTGGAATTTAAGACTTCGAAAATATCCTGGAATGATCATGAGGAGAATCTTATCTCTTGAAGCAATTTGAATGAACCGTCATTTTCCTAAAAGTCTCTCAAGCATGAGGCTTTAGTGGAGCAGGGAGGGGACGATAAGTCCAGAAATTAGTGATGGGATGGAAAGGGCTTTCAACCCAAAGAGCGACTGCGACGCCGGATTCAGAAGAAAAGCCGTCGGTGTCGCTCGAGGAAAATTTACGCAACGGCACCGAAGAGAATCGGCCTTCTCTCCCCTTTTCCTTACTTTGTCTAATTCAAAACTATAAATCGAGGGCGTCTGTTGTATGTATGATGGCGGGTTGGCGTGAACCTGCGAGTCTGCGAGACTTGAACGAGAAAGCTTGATAGAGAGAGAGAAAGAGAAAGAAAATAGAGGAAGAAGGCCAGCTAGAGAGAGAGAGAGAGAGCGAGAGAGAGAGAGAGAGAGAGAGAGACTGGAGCCAGAGTAACGTAACAGATGCTACACAATAAACACCTCGCGTCACTTCGGTCCATAAATCGCGCGGCGGGCTCCTAGAAGAAACATTCAACCTCCGCTTACTTCAGCAACCCCCTTCTGTATCCACTTCTCATACCCTCTTCTTCCATAACATCTCCGAGTGTACTACGTCCGTCAGTGTTTTCGAATCCTGAATAAATAACTGGTTTTAATCAGTGAGCGTGATTAAAAAGAGGAGGAAGGGGGCTTTCGACTTGAATTCTACTTCAAGACGGCTATGTCTCGCTCACGGCAGGAGCAATACTTACTTTAACATTTGCCTGGATCAAAATAACAAATATTTTCGTTTGTGAAGTTTACTGACCATTACACTCTGACCTCTATGAACTATGGACCCCACCGACAGGGCCTGCCATTTACAGGAAATAGGTAGATATGTAGGTTGAGACCAAAACGTTGACATCTGCTATAGATCATAATTTTGAAGACATCAAATGGATAGAAGAGGGACTCGAACTATGATCAGGCAGGCACTGTCGGTGGGATACATAGATTATAGAGGTCAGAGTATAATGGACATTAAAAAGGTTGAGACCAAACAGTTGACATCTGCTAAGGATCATAATTTTAAGGACATAAAATGTATAGAAAAGGAACTCGAACTATGGTCAGGAGTGAATGATAAAAAAAAATACAATGAACATAAATAATATAAACATTCCGCAAAATTTAAAGTGAATTATTGATGACGCTCGGAAGCCTTGGGAGCCTTTTGAAATAATGTTGCCCTTGGACTTAAACTAATGTTGCTGGACTTCAATACATAAAATAAAGTCTCGCTTGCGGCCAGTAGCGATACTTACAAAGTCGTAGATGAAAGTCTTACATCAAACTTGTCGCAAGACAATAAGTGTTATTCTTAGTCTTAATAAATATACCGAATGTCTCTTAAGGGAAATTATATTACCAATATATGGTTCAGATATTCAAGAATTAGGATTGAGGCTGTAATATTTTCCTGGGTCAAAATAACAAATGTTTTCGTTTGTGAATTTTGCTGTCCATTATACTCTGACCTCTACGAACTATGGACCCCATCGGCAGGACCTGTCGTTTACAGGAAACAAGTAGATATGTAGGTTGAGACCAAACAGTTGACTTCAACTGAGGATCATAATTTTAGACATAAAATTGATAGAAAAGAGACTTGAACTATGGTCAGGAGCAGATGATAAAAAAAATATATATCATGAAGATAAATAATATAAAAATTCCGTAAAATTTGAAGGGGATTAGTGATGACACTCAGCTAAGGATCATAATTTTAGGCATAAAATTGATAGAAAAGGTACTCGAACTATGGTCAGGAGTAGATGATCCAAAAATAAATAAATACCATGAACATATATAATATCAACATTCCGTGAAATTTTAAGCGGATTTGTAATGACTCTCGGAGGCTTTGGGAGCCTTTTGGGATAATGTTGCCCTTGTCTTGAGCTGGACTTCAGTACATGAAGTAAAGTCTCGCTTGCGGCCAGGAGCGATACTTAGAAGTCCTGGATGAAATTTTTACGTCTTACAAAAGTCACAATTGAAATAACTTGATAAATATATTGAATATCTCTTAAGAAAAATCAATATTGCTATTAATATATTAGGCTTCAACATTTGA
>JAABKJ010000518.1:2414-48959 GCA_011634705.1 Andricus grossulariae | reverse complement strand
TTCGAGTAATTCAAAATTCTCAAACTTTGCGTACCTCTCATTCTCAAACTAAGAGGACAAAAATTCTGAAATTTTTTAAAAATCTTCATGAAACCCCCTTCTAACATATGCTAGTTTTTGAAAAAAATGGTAAGAATAGTTTACGACTTAGAGTTAGAAATGTCAGCTCAGGAGAGGACAATATTTTTTAAATTTGGCAAACGTTTAGACAACATTCCAAAGAACCTATAGTCAAAGTTTGAACAAATCCGCAAGAAAAGTGTATTGGTGACCCTACCTCCTTAAAATATTGAGAACTGCAAATTAATCTTTTAAAATTAAACCTACAATATTTTTATCGTAGCGCTGTTCGAAAAAATTGTTTATTTTCTCAAATGAGCCTAATTTTTCATAACCAAGTTGAAATGATTTATTAAATATAAATATGAATATCTCAGAAGGACAAGCTTATCTTTTATATATGTAATAACGCCTATAGGATACATCTCATGAAGCAATAGAGTGAGTACCAGTGACACTGTTAACCAGATTCATTGCTGAAGCATTAGTGAGTTTTTCCCCTATTTGGACAAAATGAGGATCGTTTATACTATGGTATTTATCTGGATGGGCATCCTTAATTCTATTGGTGAATATATTACTATAATACATCTATAATTTTAAAAACATTCTTAAGCTTTCCGCAATTAAACGTGGCCTCTCCGGTCTGAATCAAAAAATTTTTTTATTTTAAGATGTTGTTAAAATCGCGATGTATTAGCTCTGGATTTGAACCCAAAGACTTCCTCTAATTTTCCTGATTTTAGCGATGCCCGGAAACTCATAACATCACAGCAGCACCGATAACAACAATATCAGTGCTTAAAGAGGGTTTAAATCCAGAACCGAAACGTTGCGATTTTAACAACATCTTACAAAAGAGATTTTGGATTCAGACCAGAGAGGCCGCTAATAATGGTTGTTCATAAGGATATCTACAGGTTAATTGATGACTTATGTAAAACACACATTGAATCGTTTGATTTGTTTCACTTTACGATAAGTAAATTCAACCCAGTTGCAATACAACTTGCACATACTAACAGAGAAGTTAAAAGCGAAATAAATACATTATAAAGGCTGCGTAAAGTTTTTTTTGTTCTCTCAGAATTATGCTGCATTTGTGTATAAAACGTATTACATTCTGTAAACAAACATGCTGAACAAAAATTTTCCAGGATCCTTCCCGAACAATATTACTTTAGCATTGCTAGTCCAGCTTTCAATAAATTTTCCAGGGCAACCTTTCCTCAATGTCGTCAGCCTTTCTTCGCAGTTTTGCCACAAACAGTTCATGATATATCAACATACTTCAAAAGAAATTATTTCTAGCTTTTTCTTCTTGCAGAATTAAGTTTACAGTTCGAATGCTTGCCTAATGGGGCCCCTATTCCTGGCGTTCCTCGTAGCGTCTCGTCGTCGTCTTCTTCTTCTTCTTCTTCTTCTTCTGACGAAAAAAATTCTCCTGCCAGGTCTCTTCCTCCTGCCAGACTCCATTCTCCGATCAGGTCTCCTTCTCTTGCCGAGCCTCCTCTTCGTGCCAGGTCCAGGTCTCCTCCTGCCCATGCCAAGTCCATGGCTCCACCTACTCAGCTTTCTTTTTCTAACATACTTGGATATGGACTTGATCAACTTCAATTTATTCGCCTCATTTCCTACGAAAATCCGAACCATCGATTCCAAATTCAAAGATACACTTTTCCTGCGGATAAACCAATTGAATTATTTCAAGGAAAGAATGTCTATGTGCCCATTCCAACAAAAGAACAAATTGTATTATCAACATCCCATGGGGACGTTTTTGCTATCTTCGCGAGTAGTAATCATCTTGTTGGAATATATACATACCTTTCTCGCACTCGACATAAAGGACGGGCAAAAGTAAACATGGAAAGCAGCACGATTACTCTATTGACCAAAGATGAAATCGCGGAAACTCCAGTAGGCCGCCTTCGCCAAATTTTACATCATTTTCGAGTACAGTATGGAAACCACAATCTTTCACACTATTAATTCAATTAGAAAAATTAGAAAAACTGAATTTAAAATTATTTGTGATACAAACTCATCTAAAAATGTAAAAAACAACTTTTAATCACAAATGATAATAAAAAAGTCTATGTATAATGGTTCTCCAGGCCTTAATCTTTCATCAGGGCCCCAGCCAGCCTTTTCGAAAAAAGCTTGTTTTCAAAGTTCCGTTTTATTCCCTCAAGAAAATATTTGGTAAGGAAACTTATCATAGGTTCATAATGATTTACTTCTTTTCCGGAAAACGAACAAATCGGGGGAGGGGATTTGGTCAACAAAAATCAAAATTCGAATTTCTGGACCACCTTAGTGTCCCACTGAAGCCCAGAAACGCTTGGGGAAATGAAGGTGAAATTACAACTCTTGTATCTAGAGTTGAAAATTGGCATTCTTGATGATGATGAGCGAAAAGATCTAACATAAAACATGTATAATATTTGAAAGTTTTTATTTTACCGCGCAAGAGTATTAAAAACAACACATATTACTCAATTTACTTAACGTTTTCAATGATGTTTTTTATTAAAAGAAATTATTTGTAGATTTATTTTACAACAATTTTTAATTTAGGCTATAAGAAAACTTCAAGTAATGCCAGGCAAATCCGATTTTCAACAACGATGGTTGCGAGACTTTCGAGACATATTGTTACTCCACTTTTTTTTAGCAGAAAAATCCACCATCCCTTCCAAATTTTGGATTTTCAATACCAAAATTCGCCACGTTCGTCGTTTACTCAGCGGAATTTGCAACAAAATATTCAAATTTTCAATGAAAGAGATGAATCTTCAATAATAAAAAAATTAATTTTCAAGAAAATGGTTCAAATTTCAACCAAGTACTGAAAGCTTTGACCAAAAAAGATCCCTTTTTAAAAAAATAGTGGCATTTCCAAAAAAATAATAAAATTTTCAACCAATATTAGTCTTTTCAACAAAAAAGGGTATTTTCTTGAAAATCAGGGGAAAAAAGAGAATTCTTTGAAAAAGGGGAAAAAGAGTCTATAGACTGCCCCTAATCGTCTAAATTATTCTTCAAAATATGTTAATGTTCTTAAATACAAAAAAAGTATAAGGAATTTAACTCACACTAGTATCAAATAGTTTTAACTCATTATTTATTGTTCCATTGACGTTTATGTAAAATTCCATTTGTATTTCGTATTTAAAAATAGGAAAGAGGTAAGCTTCAGTGTTACACAACATTTTGAGGAGGGTTTCACCCTAATGTCACAATTTGTTACAAGACAAAGTTTCGAAAGCTTCTTCAATTTTTTCTTCAAATTTATTTGTCAAAATATAAAACTATCTTAAATTTTCCCAGGAATCTTTAAACAAATCATTTTTAATGTCTGGAAACCATTCAAAATTCTTAAAAAGCCTCTTTTTTCGAAATACTTAAAAATTTACATTCTATCTCAAAATTTTAAAAATCCTTTCGAAATTTAAATTATTTAAAAATATTTTTAAATTTAAAATATATTTTGAACTATTTGAAAGTTTCCCTAAGCAGTTCTAGAATCATAAAAAAATTTTAAAAACTGTCCCAAAATCATCCAAATTCTTTTTAGACATATTTTGAAATATCCACAATTAAAACATAATCTTTTGAAATAAAAAATAAATTATTTTACATTTGCTCAGAAATCCTATTGTCTGTAGTCAGATTTTTATCGTAGCGCTATTTCAAAAAATGGGTTTATTATTCCTAAATAAGCTTCTGTTGTGATAATGGAACTTCTTTCCTTGGACTGATTTATGAAATATAAACAGAAATATATCAGCATGGCAAGCTTGTACTTTAAGCTCTAATAAAATACAAGAGTAATAATTAGGTACACTGTTAACTAAATTCCTTATTAACGTACAAATCAGGTTTCCCTCTAATTACGAAATATGAAGATCTTTAATACTTACGTCATTACCTTGGCGGCAATCCTTAATTCTATTGGTGACTATAATATATATAAGAATTTTTTTAAGCTCAGTCTGTATAAATATAAAGTTATTTCTAGCCCTTTTAGCTTTACTTGATATATTTTTACTTCTGATAATGGGTCCTCTGCTCTACCGGTGACCTTCTTACCTCGTTTATACGTCTATATAACTCTCTTTCTTTAGTAGGTTGTGTTGACTTGTTTTTTAGTGTATTTTCTTACTGCTTTATCAATTTGTTTGTTTTTTCTTCATTCATTATGACTGTTGTGTTGTCTTTGTTTGCAGGTAATATTATGATGTCTTTATTCTGATTGAGTTCTTTAATTGCTGTTTTTTCTTGTTTTGATAAGTTTGAGGAGGGAAGTTGGGCTTGGCGTAAGATTTTGGCTATCCTACGCCGTATGTAATTCGCTTTTTCGGGTGGAAGGGTATATATTGTGGATTCCAAATTACTGACGATTTCTTCATTCGGGATTTTGGTGGGAGCTACTGCAAAATGATGTCCTTCAGATAAGGCTGAAATCATTTAAATGCTGAGAGGATGGTTAGAGACCTTTTTGACTGGGTTAGTTAGTGGTGTGTCTTCTTCTGGAAGTAATTTGTCAAATTTAATTTTTTTTTTGAGTGAAAAGATCTTTAATATGTTCAGACTGAGGGTATTTGATAGCAAAAGGTGAACTTTCAATAGTTTTTTGGAGGTAGAGTGCGAGACAAATTTAGTATGTTGTATTCTTTTTTTCAAGAAAACCAAACTTGTTCGATGTAGATTAGATTTTGATTTAGATGTTCCCAAATGGTTTTCCAATTGTAGGATTTTTTTGACGATGTTTTTGTCCCTGAAAACTTGAAAGAAAAACAGCAAAGAACTCAATCGGAATGAAGACATCATAATATTACCCGCAGGCATAGGCAACACAAAAGTAATAATGAATAAAAAAGACTATAACAACAAAATCATACCTACTAATCTCATCTCACCAAAATTTTACGGACTCCCAGAAATCCACAACAATATTCCATTCAGACCGTTCGTCATCGCAATACACTCCCAACTTACAACCTAGCATGCTTCCGCATCAAAGAATTGAATCCTTTCACAGGGAACTCTATCACATACGTCCAAAACTCTTTTGACTTTATCAAGATGATTCACATTTAACCGCGAGACATCCAAGTGAGTTTCGACATAATACCCCTCTTTACGAGTGTACCAATCTCTGATACAATCAATATTATTAAATCCCTTGCAAACTTCCCATCCGATCTCATACCTTCATTAGAACACTGTCACAATGATACTTGCTTCTCTTCCAATAACCATGCCATTACGTTGACGACACTCTCGTCATCTGGAGACATGGACTAGATGAACTACACAAATTTACCGATTTCATCAGTCGATTAGTCCCTAATATTCACACAAGAGATTAGGCAAAGAAACAAACTTATTGAGCAATAAGAAAATGCTCTAAAAAAAAAGTCAACACAACATACCAAAGAAAGAGGGAGAAAAATGACTACCATCCTATCCTACATTCAAGGTTTCACAAGACAAACAGAGAAGATTCTCAACAAACACAACATCCAAACAATATTCAAACTAGCTGCGAAAATAGGATAACTTCTTAACAACCGCAAAGATAAAAAGGCACCCCTCAGTGATCCGGGAGTATATAACATCCCTTGCTCTTGTGGCAAAGTCTATGTTGGAGAAACCGGGAGAGCGGTGTGCCAACAGATGAAGGAACATAAGAATAAATATTTTTGGATATACTTATGATTAATCGCTATTTGTATGTTACAACGCTTATAATACAATTAAAATTTCGAATGCAGCGAGGGGGATTCGAACGCATAAACCTGAGCACGCAAGTCGACTAACTTAACCACTACACTATCTAACAAGTTGCAATCTGTAAAATAATCCAGAAATGCATTTGTAAATGAGGTGGCGATCTCGGTAACAAGTTCTGAATACGCGTGCATGCCATCGCGCGCACAAGCAAAAAGCTCTCGCATGTAGCATATATCCATACAAGTCAATTGAAACACTAAACAGTCGCGGAACACAAACACGTCTTGCTCCAATAAACTCTCAACTGTACGCGATCTGTGAACAAGATGTGCCATCAAAAATTATGTTATTTATTATAAAACCCCTTCATAGCTAAGTGGGAATATGGAGTAATGTGACGACTGTCACAGAAAAGTAAAAAATAAATGTTTTTTAGGTTTTGCAATCCATCCATTAACGATGGCATCATGAATTCATCCGGTGGTCCGCGCGGATAGGTTGCATTATTACGACTTCAGGGGCGAGCTAAGCAAGATAATCGGATCGGATTTACTGTTACGGTTACAAGAAACAACTTAATATTTCTTGATGAGTAAATATAATATTTCGTTTTTCTGCGTGTCCGAAGGACAACCTGGAGGCTGATAATTTGTGACATAACGACTATCTTCTATACGTGTACTCTAATGAGTCAGTTAATTATACTCTAACCAACTTCTTAATTAAAGCGTTAATCAGTCTTTCCTGCACTTTGAAAAAAATGAGGATCGTTTATATTTTCGTTTTAACATCGGTGATCGTCCTTAATTCCATTGGTGAATATATTATTATAAGATATTTATAATTTTTAATATATTTCAAGCTTACCACAAACAGAAATTAATCGATTCAGGCCGCCTCCTATCCCGATTGATACTTTTCCAAAACCCTATTTGTGTTTATCTGAAATACCTTGAAATATTTAGAAATATTTCAAATCCCACGAAATCCCTCAACATTGGTAAATTAATTCTTTGAAACCCATCAAAATATTATATAATCTCGCCGAAGCTCTGGAAAATTCCTTGGAAGTTTTAAAAATGCCCTAATATTTCTTGAATATTTGGGAAAACCCTTAAATGATTGAAATCTATTAAATATTTCTTAGAATATTTAAAATAACCCTGAAATATTTTAAATCCTTTAAAATTTTTTGATATGTCACACCACCCCCCTCCACAAAACATTAAACAAATCATAATACAGAACGATTATACAAAAAAACAAATTATTGAAGCATTAAGAAAAAAACACCTAAAAAACAAGTCAATACAACCTCCTAAAGAAAGACAGGAAAAACTACCATCATCCTACCATACATCCAAGGTATCATAGAACAAATAGGAAAAATTCTCAACACACGCAGCCTCCAAACCATATTTAAGCCACCTGCGAAAATAGGACAGTTTCCAAACAACCCCAAAGATAAAAAGGCACCTCTCAGCGCTCCGGAAGTGTATGAAATCCTTTGCTCTTGTGCCGTAGTCTATATTGAAGAAATCAGGAGAGCGGTGAGTCAATGTGTAAAGGAAGATGAGAATAAAGTCAGGCTAAAGCTTGTCACGCAATCACCGCTAGCTGAGCATCACATCGAAACAGATCATAGCACTTTATTTGGCAAAACAACCGTCAATTGGGACAATTAATACAATACTAATCCGATTTGGCTTTTCGTCCTCCCAGGGTTATTTAAAAAAGATATGATTGTCTAATTAAGTTCAACCGGCAAGTCGACAAGATTCGTAGTTTTGCACACGGTCGAAACCCGAAACACCTCCTTTTATTATAATGGATCATCGTGAAAGCATTAAATCTATTACTGTTTTTATTGCTTATAGGAGTCATCCATGGACCTGGCACTCTTTTAGGACTTCCCAAAGTTTACTTCTATGCACTTTGCCAAATGCTTATTGTAGGTCAAGAAACGCACCGAAAACTTTTTTCTTCACTCTCAAACTTTTTTCTGTGATCTGTCTGAAGCTAATATTTGATCTGTACATGATCTTCCAGGCATAAATCCACTTTGGACTTCCCATATCTTTTCTACTGTTATTTTCAATAACTGCTGAAAATTACAGTATAAGAAACTATA
The DNA here is from genome assembly GCA_011634705.1 of Andricus grossulariae. Taxonomy (NCBI): domain Eukaryota; kingdom Metazoa; phylum Arthropoda; class Insecta; order Hymenoptera; family Cynipidae; genus Andricus; species Andricus grossulariae. The sequence continues at coordinate 41,026 of JAABKJ010000518.1, read as the reverse complement.
ATCATTCTTCTCAAGGTATCCTCTCAGATATTACGACGGCAATCTTTCTTCAATGCCCCCAAGCTTTCCTCGTAATTTTACCACAAGCCGTTTATCATATATCAACATGCTTAAAAGAAATTAATCTTAGCTGTTTCTTCTTGCAGATTTAAGTTTGCAGTTCGACTGTCTACCTAATGGCGCCCCTATTCCTGGTGTTCTTCGTGGCGTCCCATCTTCTTCTTCTTCTTCTGACATACAACATTCTCTTGCATGGTGTTTTTCTTCTGCCCAGCCTCCTCTTCATGCCAGGTCCAGGTCTCCTACCAGGTTTATAGCTCCACCAACCAAGCTTTCTTTTTCTCACGTACTTGGATTTGGACTTGACCAACTTCAATTCATTCGGTTTATTCCCAATAAAAATCCCAGCCGGCTATTCGAGCTTCGAAGATACACTTTTCCTGCGGATGAACCAATTGAGTTACTTGTAGGACCTAATATCTATGTGTCCATGCCAACCCAAGAACAAATTGTATTATCAACATTTGATGGTGATGTCCTTGCAATATTGGACAGTAGTGATCATCTTGCTGGAATATACGCGCATGATCATCGCACTCGGCATAACGCACGGGCAAAAATCAACATGAACAGCGGCACGATTACCCTATTAACCACAGATGAAATCAGAGAAGTTCCAGTAGGTTGCCGTCGCCCAATCGTTAGAAATTTTAGAGTAGAGCTCGCACAGAGGCCTTTTCGTGCCAGATCCAGGTCTCCTGCCAGGTTCATAACTCCACCAACCACGCTTCCCTTTTCTGACATACTTGGATATGGACTTGAACAACTTCAATTTATTCGGCTCATTCCCTACAAAAATCCGAAGCGGCTATTCGAACTTCGAATATACACTTTTCCTGCAGATACAAAAATTCAATTACTTGAGGAAAAGAATGTGTATGGGCCTATACCATCCCAAGAACAAATTGTATTATCAACATTCGATGGTGAAGTCTTCGCAATATTGATGAGCAGTAATCAGCTTGCGGGAATATATACATTTAACTATCGATGTCGCGCTAATGGACGAGCAAAAATAAACATGGAAAGCCGCACGATTACCCTATTGACCACAGATGAAATCAGGGAAGTTCCAGTAGGCGCGCATCGCCTAATCTTGATAAATTTTAGAGTAGAGCTTGTAAACCACAATCCTACACACCATTAATTCAAATTGAAAAAATAAAACGATGAAATATGAAATTTTTTGTGATCTGATCTCGTCTGAAAATGTCACAAGCAACTTGTAATTACAAATAATAGTCCCAGCAAGTCTTTCAGAAAAAAAGTTATTATAGGTTTGTAGTGATTTTCCTATCGTAATTTTCTTTTGAGGGAGACCTCCCTAAGGTATGTAGGAAAGAATTTTACTGTTCAGGAAAAATTTAATGAAATTAAATAATTAGCTCTAATAAACATTTTCATGCCACGCCGTCAAAAGTCGAGTCATGTATTATACCTGCAAATGAGGCAATTCTTACATAAGTATAATTTCATTAAAATCAGCTTACTGAGCAAATAGTAGGTGAAACTATTATAATTTTACGAGAAATAAAATAGCTAAAATTCTCGTCATAAATTAGATTGTACAGAATTCATTGAAGCTATATACAACTAATATCAATCTGAAAGTATTATGAGTCGAAATGATAAAACAAAGCCTATAAAACTACATAGAATTTTCAGCCATTTTTCCATCGTGGATCTTCAAAGGTTACTATTTTCTGGAATTAATTATGCTGTTAATGACTGAATCTGTTAATTTCAAATATCCGGATGCATGCGTTAATGTCTACTGATGTAGGAAAAAAAACTAAATTTCTTTTTACGGAAAATGAACAAATCGGGGAGAGGGGAGGGGGTTGATCACCAAAAAAGTAAGCTGGAATTTTTGGACCGCTCAGCTCTAGAGTCCTACTAAAGCTCAGATATCTCAGAATCTTCCACGAAAAGATTCATTTTTTACAAAGTAGTTTAACTGTCAACCGAGTAGTGGATTTTTTGACCAAAATATGTAGCTATTTGAAAAAAATAGTTGCATTTCCAATAGAATAATTAAATTTGTAACCGAATAAAAATTCATTTGAAATTTTTACAGGAACCTGAACAATATTTTTTTAAAGTCTTGATACCGTTCAAGACTCTTAAAAAACCTCTTTTTTTTAAATATTCAAAAATCTAAATTCGATTAAACATTTTTTTTAATCTTCTCAAGATTTTAATTATATTTAAATCAAACCAAACTTCTGTCCTTGGACTGGCTTAGGAATTTTAAATATGATTATCTCAGAAGAACGAATTCGAGGTTTATCCTTGATGAGATAACGATTAAGATACCATATATGTACTCTAATAAAACAGCAGATTATACATTAGGCACACTCTTAACCAAATTTTGTATTTGTGCAATAATCAGTTTTTTCCCTGATTGCAAAAAATGAGGATCGGTTATATTCTAGTCTTTACCTTGATGGTCATCCTTGATTCTTTTGGTGAATATAATACTATTATATATCTATAATTTCAAAAACGTGTTCAAGCTTTACGCAAATAAATTTTTTTCTGTTTAATTCGCATTCTGTTCCAATTTCCAAATACAAAATAAAATAATAAATCTTTATTTGTTAAAAGATGATGAAATTCGATTCTAGGCAATTTACAATCAATGAGAAGAATCTATAAAATTTTAAGGACATTTTTTCATAAAACAGGATTTTCACGAATTTTAGGACAAGTTCAAATAAGTACAAAAGATATTTCGGACTTTTAGGCGCATGGACGAAATATCCCTTACCATATGTTTCAGATTTATGAGGATATATTTTTTCAATATAAATAATATTTTTGTATGTTTAAAATTTTTTTCATGAAAAACAATTTTTTATATTCATATCCAGGATCCATTTAGAATAATATTGTTTAAGTATTTTCAGTCCAGCTTTCAATAAATTTCCCAGGCCAATGTTTCCTTAATGACCTCAATATTTCCTCGTAATTTTGCCACAAGCAGTTCATCATATATCAACGTGCTCAAAAAAACACTAATCTGAGCTGTTTCTTCTTGCAGAGTTAAGTTCGCAGTTCGACTGTCTACCTAATGGCGACCCTATTCCTGTTTTTTCTCGTGGCGTCTTGTCTTCTTCTTCTGACATAGGAGATTCTCGTGTCAGGTCCAGGTCTCCTCCTGCCAGGTTTATAGCTCCACCAACCGGGCTTCCTTTTTCTAACATACTTGGATATCGACTTGAACAACTTCAATTTATTCGGCTCATTCCCAATAGAAATCCGAACCGTCCATTCGAACTTCGAAGATACACTTTTCCTGCGGATAAGCCAATTCAAATACTTGAAGGAAAGAGTGTCTATGTGCCCATGCCAACCCAAGAACAAATTGTATTATCAACATCCGATGGTGACGTATTTGCAATATATAAGAGTAGTAATGATCTTGCTGGAATATATACATATAATTCTCGCGTTCGCTCTAAAAGACGGGCGAAAATAAACATAGAAAGCGGCACGATTACCCTATTGACCAAAGATGAAATAAGGGAAGTTTCAGTAGGCATCCACCAGCCAATCTTGATGAATTTTAAAGTTATGCTTGTAGATCACAATCCTGTATAACATTAATCTTATTGCACCAGGAAAAAATTTTGTAAGGAATGTTATCATATGTTTATAATAATTTACCTATAATAATTTTCTTTTGTGGAAGGTGTCCCGAAGGTATATTGGAAAAATATCCACTGTTAAGAAAAACATTAATAAAATGAGTTAACTAACTGTACTAAACATTTTTATTATACGTTAATTGCATAACTCAACCAAATAGTTGAATTTTCAAGCTAGAGAGACGCATATTGTTGAATAAAGTTTAATTTTCAACCAAGAAGGATGATCTTCCTCCCACAAAAGATGAATTTTCAATCCAAAAGGACCAATTTTCAACAAAACAGTTGAATTTTCGAATAAATACTCTAATATTCAACTAAAAAAGGTAAGTACACCACCAAAAATGGAATAGGTAAATTTTTAGTTGAAAAAAGGAATTTCAAAAAATGGATGATTAACAACTTTGATTTGAAGAAAAAAGACAAATTTTTAGCAAAATAGTTCAATCGAAAACCTAAATAACGAATTTTCCATTAACAAGGTTAATTTTCTACCCAAGCAGATGAATTTTTACCAAAATACATGAATTTTTTACCAAGTAATTTAATTTTGAAATAAAATAATAAATCTTCAACCAAAACAAAGAAGGATATTTTTATGAACAGTTCAACTTTAAGCAAAGGAGATGACTTTTTTAACCAAAACAAATTAATTTTCAATGAAATATGTAATTATGCAATTAATATTTATTATTATTATATATTATTTTAGTTAATATTTCAACAACAAAAATATTTTTATTTTAAATCGAAAACAGCTGAATTTAACCAAAAAATACGAATTCACAACAAAATGGTTGAATTTTCATTCAAAGAGATGAATTAATAAAAATTCATTTTGTATAAAGAAATTTAACTGTTAACAAAGCAGTTTAATTTCTGACCCCAAAATATAGCTTCTTAAAAAAATAGTTGCTTTTTTAAAAATGTTCCTAGCAATCTTAAAAACCTTTTTTTAGTTTCTTCAAACCATTCAAAAATCTCGAAAAGTCCCTTCTTTCGAAGTCTAAAAAAATTTACATTTTATTAAAAAAATGTTATGAAATCTTCAGTAATCAGATTGTTATCGTATGTCGATATTTGAAAAAATTATGTTATTATTCCTAAATTAGCCTCTCTTCGGGTAAACAAACTTCTTTGCTTGGAATGACTGACGAAATGTAAATATAATTATCTTAGAATGAAAAGATTTGATACAATTTATGAGATAACAACTACAGGATTCATTTTATAAAGCAATAGAATGAGCATCAGTTACACTGTTAATTAAATTCTTTGTGAACACAGTAATCAGTTTTTTCCCTTATTTAAAAAAATGGGGATCGCTTATACTTTCGTCTTTATCTTGATAGCCATCCTTAATTATTTTGGTAAATATGATATTATTACATATGCATAATTTTATGAAAGTTTTTAAGCTTTCCGCAAATAACCGTTCGTCCGACGTAATCAGTATTCTGTTCCAAATTCTCACTTCGAGCCTCACTTTTTGTCCACTTTTCAATTAGAGTGAAGTAATAAAAATTTGAAGTAAACAGAAATGATAATTGTTTGAACAATTTATTACTATTGTTAATAATATTCTGCTTGGTTAATGGTAGAAAATTACGGTTTTTATGAAATTTGTAACTATAATAATAAATAAACATGAGAGGGAAATATATTTTAAAAAATATCTTTATTTTTTGTGGATATATTTTTCCAAAATAAAACAGATATTTGTGAAATTATTAACTGACTTTAATTCCTACTGCAAGTGATACTGCAGAGTACCGGAAGCCATTTCCTGACGGAAGTAAGTCTACCTTATCCCGTGAGATGTTATAATCAATTAATTATTTGTTTGAGGTATTTTTAATCTTTATTTTTGTATATTATCATCGACGAGACATGTTTTGTCTAGGGTAGTAGGGTTCGTCTCCAAAAATACAAAAATTTTAATTTTTTTCTTTTCAAATTAAATAACTTAAACTTAACTTGTTTTCCAAATAACCTAGCAATTTTGATTATTAATTTGTATTAAAAGAGAAATTTTTCATTTATCCAATTCAAATTTTTGCGGAACTTTGACGAGAGAAGCTGGCGCTACCCAGCGGCTTGCAACCTCCCCATTGTACTTGCGTGCACACTGCACACCTCCTGAAATGCGCGAAACGGCACAACACACTGCTCTGGATTTTCTGCCTTCGACGGAACTTACTGCCTTTTCATTATCTTCTTGTAAAAAGTATCTTGTGTGTCTCGTAGGAGGACCTTTTCGTGACAAGTGCATTGTTTTTGGACTCGTCACGAAAAGACCACCGCCTCCCACTTGCTACGAAATATACTATTTTGTTATATCGGAATTAAGGTGAATTTGTGTATAAAAGCGCATTACATTCTGCAAAACAACATACTAAACAAAATATTTCCAGGATTATTTTCGAATAATATTACTTGAGTATTTCCAGTCCAGCTTTTAATAAATTGCCCAAAGCAATCGTTCCTCAACGCCCTCAATCTTTCTTTGTAATTTTGCCACAAAAAGTTCACCATATATCAGCATGCCTGAAAAAAAACTAATCCTAGCTGTTTCTTCTTGCAGAGTTAAGCTCGCAGTTCGACTGTCTACCTAATGGCGCCCCTATTCCTGGTGTACCTCGTGGCGTCCCATCTTCTTCTTCTCCTTCTTCTTCTGACATACAACATTCTCTTGCCTGGTGTCTTCCTTCTGCAGAGCGGCCTCCTCGTGTCAGGTCCAGATCTCCTGCTGCTAGGCTTATAGCTCCACGAACCTCGCTTTCTTTTTCTCACATACTTGGACTTAGACTTGACCAACTTCAATTTATTCGGTTTATTCCTAATAAAAATCCCAACCAGCTATTCGAACTTCGAAGATACACTTTTCCTGCGAATAAACAAATTCAATTACTCGGAACAGCGACCCGCTTTGTGCCCATGTCAACCCAAGAACAAATTGTGTTATCAACATTTGATGGTGAAGTCATTGCAATATTGGAGAACTGTGATTATTTTTCTGGAATATATGCATATAATCCTCAAACACAAAATAAAGCACGCGCAAAAATAAACATGGAAAGTGGCACGATTACCCCATTGACCAGAGATGAAATCAGGGAAGTTCCAGTAGGCTGGTATCGCCCAATCGTTAAACATTTCAAAGTAGAGCTCGTAAACAGGCCTCTTCGTGCCAGGTCTAGGTCTCCTAGTGTCAGGTCCAGGTCTCCTCGTGTCAGGTCCAGGACTTCTCTTGCCAATGCCAGGTCCATAGCTCCACCTACCAGGCTTCCTTATTCCAACATACTTGGATATCCACTTGACGAACTTCAATTTATTCGGCTTATTCCCCATAAAAATTTGAACCGGCGATTCGAACTTCGAAGATATACTTTCCCTGCGGATAAACCACTAAAATTACTCGACGGACCGAATCTCTATGGGCCCATGTCAAGGCAAGAACAAATTGTATTATCAACATTTGATGGCGACGTGTTTGCAATATTAAAGAGTAGTGATTATCTTGCTGGCATATATACACATATTCATGGCGCTCGACATAAAGGTCGGGCAAAGATAAACATGGAAAGTGGCACGATTACAGTATTAACCAAAGATGAAATGAGGGAAGTTCCAGTAGGCATTTATCGCCCAATTGAAATGTGTTTTGAAGTAGAGCTTTTACACCACATGACTAATTCAATTACAAAACAATGAAAAACTGATGTATAAAATTGTTTCTGATTCGAACTTGTCTGAAAATGTCACAAACAATTTGTAATTGTGAATAATAATAAAAATATATGTATTATGGTTCCTAAAGTTTCATTATTATGTTCATTATTAATGTTAATGACCATTTTTACATATGTAAATAAAATCAGTGCATTTAGCAAAAATGAGGTCAAAATATATTTTCATTTTGGAAAAATAAAGGAGCTAAAATTCGCGTTCCAGAGCAAATTGTTCAAAGTTTATTATTGCTGAATACAACTCATATCAACTTGAAAGTATTCTTACTCTAAGTAATAATACAAGGCTTTCAAAACTTTATAGAATTATTCAAATTATTTGAATATTTGAATTATTTCAACAATAATTGCCTATTATTCAACCAATTTTTATTTTATAAACAATTTTTTCTATGTAAATTTTGAAAAGGTAATATTTTCTGAAATTAATGTTGCATTTGATGAACAGGAGCAAGTAACATTTTTTGTTAAACTAATTGCGAACTGTCTTTCACAAAAAATATCACTATTAACATTCATCAAACTGCGCCATTAATTGCAGTATATACTATCTTTTTACGATTTTGTGAAAAAAGAATGATATAAGTAGAAATTGTTTAAGCAATTGAAAAATATTTTAAACAATAAAATATTATTTCTGACATTCTTAAAAATATCATTTATCCCAAAAGTAATAACTTTTCACGATTTCCTAGAAAACCATTTTTTTAAATAAATAATAATTTTTGAACAATTGGAAATTAGGTAAAAGATACTTGGAAACTTGTGGCTTATCAACAAAAAATTTATTTGTGAAAAAATTCCGAAAAATACCTTCTTTAGTATGAATTGTACATAGAAGTGCTATTTTGCATATTTTGGGGGCTGTGATTTATCCAAAATAAATATGAATATCTCAGAAGGACAAGCTTATAAATTATCTACGTCGTAACGACTATACGATACATCTTATGAAGCAATAAAATGAGCACTAGTTACACTTCCAACCGGATTCTTTATCAACGCATTATTGAGTTTTTCCCCTAATTGAAAAAATGAGGATCATTTATACTGTGCCCTTTACCTTGATTGTCACCCTTATTTATATTGGTGAATATAACACTATAATATATATCTATTACTTCAAGATGGTTTTTAAGATTTTCGCAAATAACTTTAAAATGTAGTACAAAGTATTGTTTTAAAATATTTTCCAATATTACGAAAATTGCCTTAAAATATTTTAGATTCTTTTTGACGATTATAGAAATATTTGGAAATATTTTTAAATAAATGATATCGTGTAACATGTCGCTTATCATATTCTTAACATTAATTGTGATCTATTTTTTCAATAAATAATATTTTTGTAAGTTTTAAATTTTTTTCAGGAAAAATAATGGGTTCTTTTTGCAAAAATACCACATATCGTAACGTTATTAGGGAAAATCGTTTTATGTTTGCCAAAGCAGCCTCAGTTGAGATAACAAAATTTGACTGATTTACGAAATATAAATATAAATATTTCATTAGGACAAGCTTAAATACAATTTATGAGATGATGACTATAGGATCAATAAAATGATGCAATAGAATAAGCACTAGTTACACTTGGAACAAAATTCTTCGTTAACGCATTAAGGAATCTTTTCTCAATTTAAAAAAAAATGGATATCGTTTATACTCTGGTCTTTACCTTGATGGCCACCTTTTATTTTATTGGTGAATATTATATTATAGTATATCTATAACTTTAAGAATTTTATTCATTTATTATTTAATCTTAATTCATTCCGGGGAATCCAGAATATCTGTGTTATAAAAAATGGGATTCGGCAAACATTGCCTATTGTTGCGAAATTTGTGAGAATTTGTAAACCAGAAAGTACATCGAGTTAAAGTGCAAGCGAACATTCTTCGGTCTTAGTCCAAATCGTTCTTTCCTGAAAAAACAAAGGGCAGACAGGTATAAATATCCGCGTGGAAGTCACAACCTGCTCAAACGTGCCCCTAGAGCAAAATGAAAACTCCTCTCCATTTTCTAGAAACCTAATAATATTTTTTAATCAGACTTTTATCATGATTAGTTTGTTATAAACTGAATATTTAACTTTTGATCATTGTCGAAAGCTGAAAGAAAGTACGCCTCCAGCGAAAACAAAGTATATCTCTACATATTCTCTGGACCAAATAATATGTTCCAATCAAAGTTGGAATTTTTGTTGTGTGGCCTCTAAAATTTTATTTGAATTTATACCCTTCCCAGTAATGGGTCACTCATAAACTAATAATGTGCTTAAATGAGGAGAAGCGTTTTTCAGGTATTTCCTGAAAGAAAATCTTTAAAAAATCCACGAAGGTTATATAGACCGCGATGTGAAATTCTTTTGACCACCGGTCAGATCAGACAGTAGGGCTACGGAATTTTAACCAGCAGTTAATAAAGGTTACCTGCATGTATTTTTTAAAAAGCCTTTTTGTATCAAAAATGGATGAAAAGCGCATCATATTATTTTAGGACATTAGTAGTTCAGTAGTGGTCTATTACTGAGAGGAGTATGAATCCAAACTATTTCGAAGTGTGTAGGTTCCCGTTCTTAGTTCGCATAAGGTTTTTTTCATTGCAGAGTAAAAATGATCTATAGAACTGTGAAATCATGTGCAAAACTCGTAAACTATTTAGAAATCTTCAAAATATTTGGGAATACCTTGTACATCTTAGAAATCCTTTGAAATATCTTAATATCCTTTGAAATTTCATAAGTCGAGCGGTTAACTCCTCGGGACATTATACCAGATGAAATTTATTATTGCTGAAAATTATAACATAAGAAACTACAATCATTCTTCTCAAGGTATTCTCTTAAATATTAAAATGGAAAAACTAGGTGAACTTGCTGAAGCTATGGATTTAACCCAATACAACTAAATCTTGAAGAAACACAAAAGATGTCTAGACGTATTTTTTGCGAATACTATGTGTACCGCAAAAACCACTTTAGATAGAATAGCAAATGAAGATGAGCACCAGCTCACTTTAATAATAGATGGCCACTGGGTTACAAATGATGCGCTTTGTAAATTTTAGATAGACAAAATGACTTTGATTTAAAAAAGGAGACTATACGGGGCTATACTTTAACATATAGCTAAAGTTAATTGGGAAGAGTTGTATGTTTACAATTTTACAGCGCATGCTATGTGTAGGATGATGGATGATTTTTGCAATAATCACACTAAATTGTTCGATTTGTTTAAATTTACGATAAGTAAATTCAATCCTTTTTCAATAAAATTTGTACATACTAAGTTCGTGATATATCAACATACGTGAAAAAGCTAATCCTAGCTGTTTCATCTTGCAGAGTTAAGTTCGCAGTTCGACTGTCTACCTAATGGCGCACCTATTCCTGGTGTACCTCGTGGGGTTTCATCTTCATCTTCTGACAGACAACATTCGTCAACCAGGCCCATATCTCCTCCTCCCACGATTATAGCTCCACCAAGTACGTTCCCTTTTTCTCACGTACTTGGATATAAACTTGACCAACTTCAATCTATTCGGCTTATCCTTACTAGAAATCCAAACCGGCGATTCGAACTTCGAAGATATACTTTTCCTGCGGATAAACCAGTTCAATTACTCGCCCCACAGAATCACTATGTACCCATGACAACCCGAGAACAAATTGTATTATCAACATCCAATGGTGACGTCTTTGCAATATTGGAGAGTAGTGATTATCTTGCTGGAATATATGCATATAATCCGCGTATTCGCGCTGAAGGACGGGTAAAAATAAACATGGAAAGTGGCACGATTACCCTATTGACCACAGATGAAATCAGGGAAGTTCCAGTAGGAAGCTCTCACCCAATCGATGAAAATTTTAAGGGAGAGCACATAGACAAGCGTCTTCGTGCCAGGTCCAGCTCTCATAGCAGGTTTATAGCCCCACCAGCCACGCTTCCGTTTTCTGATGTACTTGGATATGCATTTGACCAAATTCAATTCATTCGGCTTATTCCCAATAAAAATTCGAACCTGCGATTCGAACTTCGAAGATACAATTTTCCTGCGGATAAACCAATTCAATTATTTGAAGGAAAGAATGTCTATGTGCCTATGCCAACCCAAGAACAAATGGTATTGTCAACATCCGATGGTGACGTCTATGCAATATTGACAAGCAGAAATCATCTTGCTGGAATATATACATATACTGATCGTACTCGACATAAAGGACGGGCAAAGATAAACATGATAAGTGGCCAGATTACAGAATTGACCAAAGATGAAACGAAGGAAGTTCCAGTAGGCATTCATCGCCCAATTTCAGTGTATTTTAAAGTGGTGTCTATAAACCACCGTCCTCTATACCTTTAGTTCAATCACAAAAAAATGAAACAATAAAGTATAAAAATGCTTGTGATTCGAAATCGCCTGAGAATGCCACAAGCAACTTGTAATGCAAAATAAGAATAAAATGTCTAAGTTTTATGGTTTCCAAAGCTTCACTATTACGTTAATGCCCCAGTTAGTATTTTCCTGAAAATAATAAAAAAAGTTCCGTTCAAAAAAAATTGTTCACACACCCGTGACCTTGGAGCATCCTTGACCGCGCCTCTGCAAAAATGTAACTGTCGAATGGATGGTAAGGCTTCCGCTATTTTGATTGCCGGAAACCAAAAAGTGAAATATGGTTTTAATTATGATTACATTGGCTAGATCAAGACAAAGGGGTGTTTGAAAATTTGGAAATCTCTTGTAATGGCCGAATTTTTATACAAATACATTTTTTTGGCCTATTTTTTTGAGCTTATGAAGGCTGTAAAACTTGAAAAAAAAATATTTTCAAAAAAGCATGTGTCCTGACCTAGGGACACGTCTGCTGAACAATTAAAAAAATGACCCGATATTCCAAATATTTCTAGTCGAAGTCTAAACACGGCTTTTGCGAAAATACGTTTAAACATAAATGATGGAATAAAACATGGTTAGAAAAACTTAATATTTAATCAGCTATGCTAGGGCACGTTTTTAATAACTTCTAGATTTGAAATATATATTTATTTATTTTTATCACACGCCATCAAAAGTAGGAAGACAAAAGGCGTATTATAAGGGCAATGAATGTTCCTAGAACATTCATTAATAACTTTTCCAAATTGAAACCCCACGTAAATTTCAAAAGTCAGATTATTTATCAGCGGAATAAGCAGTTTTTCCCCAAATTGTAGAAAATGAGGATCGTTTATACTGTGGTCTTCACCCAGATTGTGACTCTCAATTCTATTTTTGAACATAATACAATAATATATCGATCATTTCGAAAAACTTTTTAAGCTTTCCGCAAATAAACATTTGTCTCACGTAATGTCCATTCTGTTCCAATTGCAAAATAGAATAATCAATAACTGTTTATTTGTACAAAGATGTTTAATTTGAGCCTAAATTAGATTTTGAGCCATTTTGCAACCCATGAGAAAGAATCTATAAAATTGTAAGGAACAATTTTGCATGAAACAGGATTTCAACATTTTGAGGAAAAATTCCAATCAGTATAAAAGATATTTCGGACTTTTAGAAGCTCGAACGAAATAAAAAAACATTTTATTTTTCGGAAATCGTTGCAAGCTGTAAAACATCTTCCAATATAAAAAAATTGCCTTGACATATTTCAGATTCCTTTTTGACGAATATGGAATTTTTCTCTCACATTTTTGAATAAATGAAATCGAATGACATGTTTCTTACTATATTTTGACCTTGATAGGGATATATTTATTCAATGAATAATATTTTTGTATATCTCAAATTTTTGTCATGAAAAATAATCTTTTCTCTTTTCAAAAATACCATATATCGTAGTGCCTTAGAGAAAATCGCTTCATGTTTCCCAAAGCAGCCTCAGTTGAGATAACCGAATTTGACTGACTTAAAAAATATAAATGTGAATATCTCAACATGACGAGCTTATCTTTCATCTACGTAATAAAGACTATAGGATCCATTCAATGAAATGATAGAAGGAGCACTAGTGATGCTTTTAGCAAGGTTCTTCATTACGCAGTAACCAGTTTTTTTCATAATTTTAAAAAATGGGGATGGTATATGCTCTGGTCTTTACCTTGATAGCCATCCTTAATTCTATTGTTGAATATAATACTATAGTAACATATCGATCATTTTGAAAACGTTTTTAAGCTTTTTGCAAACAACCATTGGTCCGACGTAATCCGAATTATGTTTCAAATTTTAAACGAGTATGCCACAAGGGCCTAATGAAAATCCCCACTTTTTTGTAATATAGTACATACCAAGAAAGAAGGGTATAGCGAAATATATATTGTATAATCGCTGCGCAAGGGGTTTTCTGTTCTCTCGGAATTGCACTTAATTTGTGTATAAAAGTGTATTACATTCTGTAAATAAAGAAGAGTAAGCAAAACTGTTCTTGGATCCGCCCTGAATAATATTACATAGCTAGAGAAGTATGCCAGGTCAGGAAAGTGTGGCGAAAATTATTTTATAAAAAGAGTGTCAGTAGAGTGAATGATGCTGAAACACAAGACCTTGGATACTAATGGGCCCGAGTAAGGAACCTCACATGACGACTTTATGAGACTCTTTACTTCGGATGATCGCTAGAGAGATTGATAACCAGCCTGGATTGAAGTAGTGTTGCGGAACGAAGGTGTTATTTAAATTAATAACACGAGAATTTTAGATCAATCTGAAAAATCTATACCTTCTTCCTCACATCACTCCCTTCATCGCTGAGTGATTCACGCCTACCCCGAAAGGGAAATGGCTTAATGGTATGGTAATAGTTTAATAGCATTACTTGACTAGACTTGATTGCTATTCCAGCTTTCGATAAATTTCACAGGGCATGCTTTTCTCAAACTTCTCAGTCTTTCCTCGTAATTTTACTACAAGTTCTTCATCAAATATCCAAATACTGAAAAAGAATTAATCCTAGCTGTTTCTTCTTGCAGTTTTAAGTTTGCAGTTTGAATGTATACCTAATGGCGCCCCTATTCCTTGTGTTCCTAGTGGCGTCCAAGCTTCTTCTTCTTGTTCTTCATCTTCTGACATACAACATTTTCCTGCCAGGTCTCTTCCTCCTGCCAGACCTCATTCTCTGATGAGGTCTTCTTCTGCTGAGCCGTCTCTTCGTGTCAGATCCAAGTCCTTACCAGGATTACAGTTCTAACAATTACGCTTTCTTTTTCTGACATAGGTGGATATAAACTTGGCCAACTTCAATGTAATCGGCTTATTTCTAAAAGTAATCTGTACTTATTGTGAAAACTTTGAAGATCACTTTTCCTGCGGAGAAACCAATTCAATCATTCAAAGAAAAGAATGTCTATGTGCCCATGCCAACCCAAGAAAAAATTGTATTATCAACTTTCGATGGTGACATCTTTGCTATATTGGAGAATGGTAATATTCTTCCTGGAATATATATCTATAATTCTTTCATTCGCTCTGAAAGACGAGCAAAAATAAACATGGAAAGCGGCACGATTACTGTATTAACCGCAGATGAAATTAATGAAATTCCAGTCGGCCGCTTGCTCAAGATTCATAATTTTAATGTGATGCTTGTCAGCAAAAATTTCCCACACCTTTAATTCAATTACAAAAAAATAAAATATAAAATTGTTTGTGAACCAAATCGTCTGCAAATGTCACAAGCAACTTGTAATTACAACTAATGAAATTAGTTAATTAACTATACCAAACATTTTTGTTGTGCGACATGGAAAGTCCGATTACGATATCGATTCTGGTGTTATACCCTCCAACAAGATAATTATTGCAAGAGTATAATTTAAATTAAATCAGTAAATCTTGAAAGGTTACTATTTCCTGGCAGGATAGATCTCTAAAAATCAAAACTTGAATTATTGGGCTGCTCTAGAGTGCTACTGAAGCCCAGTTACCCCCGAGAAAATTTAGGTAGAGACACTCTTGTTATTGACAAAGAACTCAAACTTACAAACATTTTTTCACACGTTCAGGTTAATTGTTTTTTACAATATATAGACAATCAAACCGTTGCATTTTTATTAAAAAATATGTCATATGTATTTTGAAATATTCACAGAAAAAAATGTTGGACGTAATCCGTATCCTGTTCCAATTGCAAAGAACAAAATAAAATAATAAACAACTGTTTATTCGTCAAAAGATTTTGAAATTCGAGCTTAAATTAGATTTGAGGCATTTTACAACACATGAGAAAGGACCTATAAAATTGTGATGAAAATTTTTGTTTGAAACATAAATTTACACTAATTTTAGAAACAATTCTGATCAGTATAAAAGATATTTCGGACTTTTAGAAGCTTCGACGAAATTTGGAAATATTTTATTTTTTGGAAATCTTTTCAAGATTTAAAATATTTTCTAATATTGAAAAAATGCATTTTTGAAATTTTTTGCATGAAAAATAATATCTCTTTTCAAAACTACCACTTATAACTGAAACTTCGGGAAAAGTGGCATAGATCACTTCCCTTATCGGGGCACAATTTTCTTAAAAACAAATAGTCTTAACAAAGCATGGTTTATTCACTCTACGAGATCTAGTGAAAGATCTTCATGTGGTCTAGGTCCAAAAAAACAATTGTAATCATCTTATTAACCAATTCTTTTTCCTTAATATTGTTTGTAGTTGAAACTCAATAGACACCTTCAGAAAGATGTCCAAAATATTTGTTAAAGGGTTGACGAATTTCAGGTTAAGATTCAGCTTTTTTTTCAACGCTTTTTTAAAAAACCACTTCACGTTTCGCTCATACTCTCGTCTTTACCTTCATAATATCCTTAATTTCACTGGTGAATATAATACTATATCTATAATTTTCAGAACGTTCTTAAGCTTTTTGAAATTTATTCCCTATTTGAAATTAATTCCCTGTTGACACATAATTTGTCAGAATTTCCGAACCAGAAAGTACATCGAGTTAGAGTGCAAGCAGAAATTTGCCCGCCTTAGTCCGAATCATGCTTGCATAGAAAAATAAAACAAAGGGTAGCCATGTGAAAATATGCGCCTGAAAGTCCACGTGGAATTCCACGCGAGCATTTCCACCTAGTAATTTAAAATTTGATATTTTATTATCTGCCAAAACGTTACCCTCGTGCATTCTCCGAATCAAATAACATGTTCCAATCAAAGCTGAAATTTTTGTTGTGGTACTTCTAAAATTTTGTTTGGATGCATACTCTTCTCAGTATTGGGTCATTTCTGAGATAATAATATGCTAAAATAAGAAGATGCGTTTTTCAGCCATTGCCGAAAAAAAATTGTTAGCAATTCTACGCAGGTTATATAGGCCGCAACGTGAAATTCTTTGGACTGCTGATTAGATCAAGTGGTAGCGCTCCGTATTTTCAACTGGAAGGTAACGAAGGTTACCTGCGTCTATTTCTTAAAAAGCCTTCTCAATAGAGAATGGTTGAAAAGTGCATCGTATTATTTTAGCGCATTACCTAAAGTTCATTTTCATCATATACCAACATATTTGAAAAAAAAATCTCAATTGTTTCTACTTGCAGAGTTGAGTTCGCAGTTTGACTGTCTACCCAATGGCGCGCCTATTCCTGGTGTTCATCGTGGCGACCCGTCTTCTTCTTCTGACATAGAACATTCTCATGCCAGGTCCAAGTCTCCCCCTGCCAGGATTATAGCTCCACCAACCGAGCTACGTTTTTCTAACATAATTGGATATCGACTTGATCAACTACAATTTATTAAACTCACTCCCAATAAGAATAACAGCCGGTTATTCGAACTTCGAAGATACACTTTTCCTGCAGGTAAACCAATTCAATTATTTAAAGGAAAGAATGTATATGGACCCATGCCAACCGAAGAACAAATTGTATTATCAACATTCGATGGTGATGTCTTTGCAATACTGGAGAGTAGTAATCATCTTTCTGGAATATATACATATAATAATCCAATTCACGCTAAAGGACGGGCAAAAATAAACATGGAAAGTGGTACGATTACCCTACTGACCCCAGATGAAATCAAGGAAATTCCAGTAGGCCCCAATCGCCTAATCAAAATAAATTATAAAGTAGAGCTTGTAAACCACAATTCTCCACACCAATAATTCAATTTAAAAAAATGTCATAAGCAACTTGTAATTACAAGTAATAATAAAAAGTCTATGTATTATGGTTCCTAATGATTCAATCCATCGTCATTGCCCTAGAAAGTATTTTTTAGAAAAAAATCAAATTCAAGCTTAAATTTGATTTTAGGCATTTTACAATCCATGAGAAAGAATCAATAAAATTGTAAAGAAATTTTTTTTTATGAAACAGGATTGGAACAAATATGAGGAAAAATTAAAATCAACATAAAAGATATTTAAGAATTTAAGAAGCTTAGACGAAATACAAGATTATTTTATTTTTCGGAAATCTTTCAAAGTTTCAAAGTATTTCCCAATCTTAAAAAAATTGCTTTAAAATCTTTCAGATCCATTTTTGACGATTATAAAAATATTTCGAATTGTTTATAAAAACCACCGGATAACATGTCCCTTACCATATGTTTCACTTTATGGGTATATACTTTTTCACTAAATAATATTTTTGCCTGAATAGACGAATTTTCAACAAAATAATTAAGTATTCAAGCTAAAAATTCAAATGCTTTAGAAAAAGGTGACTGTTATACCGGAAAAGAAGAATTTTTAACAAGCAAGTTCATTTTTAACTGAGAAAGATGGAATCTCAAACAAAATGATCAATTTTCGACAAACGAGATTAATTTTCTACCCAAAAAGGTGAATTTTTATTGATATACATGAATTTTCTCCCAAATACATGGATTTCCAGCTCAAAATATGAATTTGGAACGAAATAGTTTATTTTTCACCAAATTGTTAAATGTTCAAGCCAAAAAGATGAATTTACTGCAAAAATACTATATTTTGAACCAGAAAATATTAATTTTGAACTAAAATAAATCTTTACCCCAAAAAGTTAATTTTTTACAAAGTAGTAGAATCTAAATTTTAGTTTAAATTTTCTGAAATCTCCAGATTTAAATTATTTTGGAGTCTTTTCAAAACTTCCAAATTCTTTTTGGACAGGTTTTGAAATATTCACAATTGAAAATTAATCTTTCAAAACAAAACATAACTTATTTTATATTTCAACAGAAATCGTATTGTTAGTAGACAGATCATTATCGTAGCGATATCTGAAAAATATAATTATTATTCCTTAATTAGCCTGTGTTGAGGTAATCAAATTTCTTTGCTCGGACTGACTAATGAAATATAAATGTAATTATCTCAGAGAGTCAAGCTTCAACACAGTTTATGAGATAACGACTACAGGATCAATTTAATAAAGCAATAAAATGAGCACTAGTATCCCTTTTAACTGAACACTTTGTTAACGTAGTAAGCAGTTTTTTCCCTTACTTCAAAAAATGGGGATGGTTTATACACACATCTTCGCCTTGATAGCCATCCTTAATTCTATTGGTGAATATAATATTCTAATATATCTGTAACTTTAGGAACTTTTTTCATTTATTATTTAATCTCACTTCATTCCGGGGAATTCAGAATATCTGGGTCATGAAGAATGGGATTCGAAAAATATTTCCTATTGATACGTAATCCTCTCAAATATTAGGATCGGAAAACTAGAACCTAGTGAACCTATGGATTTAACTTGATACAACTAAATTTTGAAGAAGCACGAAAGATGTTTAGACTTATTTTTTGCGAACACTATATGTACAGTTAAACCACTTCAGACACAATTGTGAACGAGGATGAGCACCATCTCACTTCAGTAATAGAAGGTCACTGGGTTACAAATGATGCTCTTTGTAAATTTAAGTACAAAATGTTCTATCGGAATTACGCTGAAGTTGTGTATGAAAGCGCATTGCATTCTGCAAAGAACATACTAAACAAAATATATACAGGATCCTTTTCGGATAATATTATATAAATGTTTCCGGTTCAGCTGTTAATACATTTCCTAGGGAAATCTTTCTTCAATGTCCTCAATCTTTGCTTGTAATGTTGCCACAAGAAGTTCACTATATATCAATATGCTTGAAAAATCAACTAATTCTAGCTGTTTCTTCTTGCAGAGTTAAGTTTGCAGTTCGAATGTCTTCCTAATGGCGCCCCTATTCCTGGTGTACCTCGTGGCATCCCATCTTTTTCTTCTTACACAGAACATCCTCGTGCCAGGTCCATATCTCCTCCTGCCAGAATGAGGGCTGCACCAAATAGGCTTCCTTTTTCTCGTGTACTTGGATATCAACTTGACGAACTTCAATTTATTCGGCTTATCCCCGATCAAAATCCAAACCGGCGATTCGAACTTCGAAGATATACTTTTCCTGTGGATAAACCAATTCAATTATTTAAGGGAAAGAATGTCTATGTGCCCATGCCAACACAAGAACAAATTGTATTATCAACATTCGATGGTGATGTATTTGCAATATTGGAGAGTAGTAATCATCTTTCTGGAATATATGCATATAATCATCGCATTCACGCTAAAGGACGGGCAAAAATAAACATGGAAAGCGGCACGATTACCCTATTAACTACAGATGAAATCAGAGAAGTTCCAGTAGGCAGCTATCGCCCAATCGATAAATATTTTATAGGAGAGAACATACACAGGTCTCTTCGTACCAGGTCCAGTTCTCCTACCAGGTTCATAGCTAGACCAGCTACTCTTCCCTTTTCTGACATATTTGGATATGCACTTGATCAACTTCAATTTATTCGGCTTTTTTCGAAAAAAAATCCTTACCGGGTATTAGAACTTCGTAGATACACTTTTCCTGTGGATAAACCAATTCAATTTCTGGAAGAAAAGAATATATATAGGCCTCTGCCAACCCAAGAACAAATTGTATTATCAACATTTGATGGTGAAGTCTTTGCAATAGTCATGAGTAGTGATTATCTTGCTGGCATATACACATCCATTCATGGCACTCGACATAAAGGTCGGGCAAAGATAAACATGGAAAGTGGCACGATTACTGTATTGAACAAAGATGAAATCAGGGAAGTTCCAGTAGGCCGCTATCGCCCAATCGAAAATCATTTTAATGTAGAGCTTTTGCGCCATATAATTAATTAAATAATAAAAAAATAAAAAAATAAAACTTATTGTTATTCGAACTTGCCTGAAAATGTCACAAGCATCTTGTAATTGCAAATAATAATGAAAAGTCTATGTATTATGGCATCCAAAGCTTCACTATTATGTTAATACCCCCGCTAGTTTTTCCAGAATAAGAATCAAAAAGGTTTCGTTTCTACTTTGGAGAATTTTTAATATAAGCCGTCAAAAGTACGATCTCGATAATGTTTTTGGTTTTATACTTGCAACCGAGACAATTCTTACGCAAGTAAAATTTAGTTGAAATCAGTCAGTTAAAATGTCTTGAAATAATAAAACAATGCTTTCAAAATTATATACAACTTTTTACTTATTTAAATTCATTGATTATTTTAACACTATTTGGAAATCATTTATAGAACTTTTATTTGTTCAAAAAATTTGTTTCATTGTAAATTTTGAAAAGTTGATATTTTCTAAAATTAATAAAAAATATCACTCTTAACATTTATTAAACTGCGCCACTAATTGCAGTAAATTATAAACTTCCACGATTTACACGGTAAAAGAATTTTTTAAACAATTTCCACAAACACTACACAAAAAAATATGACTCTTAACATTCGTCTATTGTGTCGTTAATACTAGAAAATACTAACTTTTATCGATTTTGTTGATAGAAGAATGATACAGATACGAATTTTCTGAACGATTGAAAAACATATTAAAAAATCAAAATATTATTTTTGAAATTTATCAAATATATCATTCATTTCAAAAAATCAATTTTAAATAAAAAAGGAATCGATACATCTTAAGTCTACAAAACAAATCTGCAACTAAAACAAATAAATTCTCAATGAAATATGTAACAGTTCATATTTGAAAAAAAAAGATTTCATTTTAATGAAAAACTAGTCTCGGCTGAGGTAACCAAATTGATTAAGCAAATATAAATATGAATATCTCTGAAGGAAAAGCTTATCTATTACCTACGTCGTAATTGCTATAGGATACATCTAATGAGGCAATAGAATTATTACTAGTTACACTGTCAACCAGATTATTAATCAACAAAATAATCATTTTTTCCCCAAATTGTGAAGAATGAGGATCGTTTGTTCTGTGGTCTACACCCTGATTGTCATCCTTGATTCTATTGGTGAATACACTATAATATATCTATAATTTTAAAAACCTTTCTAAGCTTCCGGCAAATGAAAATTTGTCCGACGTAATCCGCATTCTCTTCCAATTGCAAATCCTCTTTTCCGAAATCTTTATTAATATATACATTTTAGTTTAAAATAAAACATAACCTTTTTTATATTTCTCCAGAAATCGTATTGTCAGTAGTGAGATTATTGTCGTGCCGATATCTGAAAAAATCACTTTATTATTCACGAAAAAAGATATGGGTTAAAACATTTCAAATAATACCGGCTTAGTATGAATTTTATATGAAACTGCTATTTTGCTCCTTGTGTGGGATTTTTCAGGAACATTATAAGGGCAATCGAGAGGGGGCAGTCAAAACAAAAAGTTTTCGAGTCGAAACTGTTCCTTGAACATTCATTAAGAGTTTTTCTAAATTGAAACCCCATAATTATTCCATAAATCCGGGGGCACGGTATAATGCTGACCAAATGGTTCAATCCTCAACCAAAAAGAAGAATTTTCAACACATAATTTTATTTATAACCAAAAAAGATGAATTTTCAACTAAAAAAGATCAGTTTTAAACCAAAAATTGAATCGTCAAATTTTAAGTTTGAAAAACTAATTTTAAAAACACATGAATTTTCTACTAAACAGTTACATTTTCATCCGAAAACATGAATTTTCAACAACAAATAAAGGCAATTTTTTACATAGTTCAACTTTAAACAAAGTAATTGATTTTTTAACAAAAACAAATAACTTCTCAACGAAACATGTAACAGTGAATATTCCAACAAAAACATATTTTCAGAAAGATGTCCACAATATATGTAAAAGGGTTGAAAATTTTCAGGTTAAGATTCAGATTTTTTTTCAACGCATTAGAAAAAATCGCTTCATGTTTCGCAAATAAGTATCACTCGAGATAATCAAATTGGACTGATTTATGAAATACAAATATGAATATCTCTGGAGGACAATCTTAAATACGACTTATAAGATAATGACTATAGGATCCATTCAATGAAGCAGTAACATAATCACTAGTTACATTTTAAACAACATTCTTTGTTAACCCAGTATCTACTTTTTTCTCTAATTTTAAAGAATGGGGATCGCTCATACTCTAGTCTTTACCTTGACAGCCATCCTCAATTCTATTGGTGAATAAAATACTCTATCTATAATTGGCAGAACGTTTTTAAGCTTTTTGAAAATAACAATTTTTCCGACGTAATTCGAATTCTGTTCCATACTCTATACAAGTTTGTCCGAAATAAATACGAATTCAATCTTAATTCATTCTTGGGTAATCCGGAATGTCTGTGTTATAACAAATGGAATTCGAAAAACATTCAATATTGACACAGAATTTTGTCGGAAATTCTGAACACAGACCGTGATGTGAAATTCTTTCGACTGCTGATTAGATCAAACGGTATCGATCTCGATTTGTAATCCGAAGGTAACCAAGGTTGGCTGCGTGTATTTTAAAAAAAACTTCATATTCGAGAATGACTGAAAAGTGCATCACATTATTTTAGTGCATTACCTAATGTTTATTTTCCTTAAACAGCAAAAATGAAATATCGAACTACAAAATCATACCCAAAATTCATGAAATATTTAGGAACCTTTAAAATCTTTTGAAATACATTGCATTTATTACAAATCTTTTAAAATATTTTGAAATTCCCTGAAATTTCAGAAGTCGTATGGTTAATTCCTTCGGACAATACAAGAGGCGAAATAAATACTGTATAACGGTCTTTCTTTTCGAACTACGCTTCATAATATTACTTGAGCATTGCCAGCCCAGCTTTTGATAAATTTCCCAGGGCAATCTTTCCTCCGTGTCCTCAATATTTCCCCGTCATATTACTATAAGCAGTTCATCATATACCAAAATAATTTTCCAAACAATAATCCCAGTTGTTTCTTCTTGCAGAGTTCAGTTTAGAGTTCGACTGTCTACCTAATGGCGCCCCTATTCCTGGTGTTCCTCGTGGCGTCCCATGCCCATCTTCTGACACAGAACATTCTCTTGCCAGGTTTCCTCCTCCTACTAGACGTTATTCTCCGATTAGGTCTTCTAATTCTGTCGAGCTGCCTCTTCGTGCCAGGTCCAGGTCTCCTCCTGCCAGTTTCATAGGCCCATCATTCGGGCTTCCTTTTTCTAACATACTTGGATATCGCCTTGACCAACTGCAGTTTATTCGACTCACTCCCAAAAAGAATCAGCACCGGTTATTCCAATTTCGAAGATACACTTTTCCTGCGGGTAAACCAATTCAATTATTTAAAGAAAAGAATGTGTATGGGCCCATGCCAACCCAAGAACAAATTGTATTATCAACATTCGATGGTGACGTCTTTGCAATATTGGAGAGAAGTAATCTTCTTGCTGGCATATATGCATATAATTCTCGCATTCACTCTAAAAGACGGGCAAAAATAAACATGGAAAGCGGCAGGATTACCCTACTGACCCGAGATGAAATTAAGGAAATTCCAGTAGGCTCCCATCGCCTAATCAGAATGAATTATGAAGTAGAGCTTGTAAACCAAAATTCTCCACACCATTAATTCAATAAAAAAAAAAATATAAATAAAATTGTTTATGATCCTTAAGAGCTTTCTTTATTTTAAACCGCATGTTAATTCAATAAGCCCTGAGGCACATCTTTGAAATCTCATTTTTCAACTAAAAATTCCCATTTTTGTATTCCTGTATAACATATCAAATAACAAGGATTTTAGTTTCAATAGGAGACTGATAATATCGAAAAGAAAAAATTTAGAAATGTGATTCTCATCCAAATACTTGGATTTTCAAGCTAGAAAAACGCATTTTTTCGCCGGACGGTTGAATTTTTAATCAAGGAAGATGGATTTCCTACCAAAGAAGATCAATTTTTGATCCAAAAGGACAATTTTTTAATAAAACAGTTGAATTTTTGATCAAAAAGATTACTTCAACAAGATAGTTGAACTTTTAATAAAATAATTGAACTCCTAACAAAACAGTCGAATTTTGTACCAAATAGCTGCATTTTCAACCAAAGAAATGAATCTTGAAAAAAAAAAATTAATTTTGTACAAATTAGTAATTAGTAAATTCTTAACCCAGAAGTTGAATTTTTGACCTAAAATGATCACTCTTTAACATAATAGTTGCATTTTCAACAAAATAAATAAATTTGTAAACAAACAAACGAAAAATAATTTGAATTTCTCTCAGGAATCTTAAGAGCATTTTGTTAATGTCTTGAAGCCATTTGGAATTCTTGAAAGGCCTCTTTTTCCGACATCTGAAAAAATCTACATTTATACTATTTTTATCGTAGAACTATTGAAATAATCGAATTATTTTGCCAAACTTGTCTCCGTGGATGTAACCAAATTGAAATGATTTATTAAATATAAATATGATTATCTCAGAAGGACAAGCTTATCAATTATCTACGTCGTAACGACTATAGGATACATCTGATAAAGCAATAGAATTAGTACTAGTTACGTTGGTTACCAGATTCATTATCAACAAAATAATCAGTTTTTCCCCGAATTGTAAAAAATGAGAATCGATTATACTGTGGTCTTCACCCTGACTATCACCCTTACTTTCATTGGTGAGTATACTATAATATATCTATAATTTTGAAAACCTTTTTAAGCTTTCCGCAAATAAAAATTTTTCCGACGTAATCCGCATTCTCTTCCAATCGGAAAATACAAAATAAAATAATAAATAACTATTTATTTGTTAATAGATTTTTTATTCAAGCTTAAATTATAATTTAGGGATTTTACAATCCATAAGAAAGAATCTATAAAATTGTACAAAAAATGTTCTTCATGAAACATGATTTGAACTTTAAGGAAAAATTCAAATCAGTATAAAAGGTATTTCAGACTTCAAGAAGCTTAGACCAAATTTGGAAATATTTCTTTTTCGAGATTCCTTTCAAGTTTTAAAATATTTTATAATATTAAATAATTACCTTAAAATCTTTCAGATTCTTTTTTGACGATTATAGAAATATTCTGAAATGTTTTAAAATGAATACGATCGGGTAACATGTCCCTTACCATATGTTTTACTTTATGGGGATATATTTTGCAATTAATAATATTTTTGCATGTTTAAATTTTTTTTGTTAAAACGCAATCTGTATTTTTTTTCTTCGAAAGTACCATATATCGTAGCACTATTAGAGAAAATCGCTTTATGTTTTCCAAACTGAACTAAACAAAAATGTGAGAGTTATATTTTTTGTACAAAAAAACAATGAAACAAACAGAAGAATCAACCAGTTTGTTGAATTGTTGAATTTTTAAGCCAAAAGATATCGTTTAAATAAAATAGTTGCATTTTCATTAAAAAAATTAAGTTTGCAACCAAAGAAGAAATCATTTGAAATTTCGTCAGGAATTTTCGAAAAATTTTTTCAATGTCTTGAAACAATTCAAAACTCTTAAAAAGCCTCTTCTTTCGAAACCTTTAAAAATCTACAATTTAGTTAAAATTTTTTGAAATCTTTCCAAGATTCAAATTATTTTTTAATCTTTCCAAAACTTCTAAATATCTTGCAGAATATTCCAAAGTTACCCTTAGCGTTTCTAGAATCATGCAAAATTAAAAAAAATGGTCTTAAAATCATCCATATTCTTTTCGGACATATTGTCAAATATTCACAAGTGAAAATTAATCTACTAAAATAAAACATAAATAATTTTAAATTTTCACAGAAATCGTATTGTTAGTAGACAGATTATTATCGTAGCGATATCTGGAAAATAGTTTTATTATTCCTTAATTAGCCTGTGTTGGGGTAATCAAATTTCTTTGCTCGGACTGACTAATGAAATATAAATATAATAATCTCAGAATGACAACTTTCAATACAATTTATGAGATAGCGACTATAGGATACATTCAATAAAGCAATAGAATGAGCACGAGTTACACTTCCAATTAAATATTTTGTTAAAGCAGTAACCAGTTTTTTCGCTTATATTAAAAAATGCGGATCCTTCATACTCTGGTCTTTACCAGAAGATTTCTGAAAATTAGATTATTATATCAAAAACATTCCAACACAAATACTGACGAAGGAATTTTTTTTATAACTTCATTTTTTAGTTTTCTTTTTGTAAGTTTGCCATAAGGGCCTAAAGAAAATTCTCACTTTTTTGTAATTTAAAAGATTTTTTATAACCTGCTCAAACGTACCCGACGAGCAAAATAAAAACCCATCTCCATTTTCTTGAAACCAAATAAAATGTTGTAATCAAACTTTTTTCTCGATTCGGCGACTTGATAGATAAAATGCAGATTCTCACTTCTCTCAAACCGGAAATTGAACTTTTGATCATT
This sequence comes from Andricus grossulariae, assembly GCA_011634705.1. Lineage (NCBI taxonomy): Eukaryota > Metazoa > Arthropoda > Insecta > Hymenoptera > Cynipidae > Andricus > Andricus grossulariae. The sequence goes on along the minus strand of JAABKJ010000518.1, from coordinate 13,891 downwards.
GTCGAAAGTTGAAAGAAAGTACGCCGCCAGTGAAAACAAAATTTCTTTCTACATATTCTCTGGACCAAATAATATGTTCCAATCACAGTTGAATTTTTTTTGTGTGGCATCTAAAATTTTGGTTGGATTCATACTCAATCTTTCCTCGCAATTTTGCCACACGGAGTACATCATATATCAACATGCTTAAAAAAAACTAATACTAGCTGTTTTTTCTTGCAGATTTAAGTTCGCAGTTCGAATGTCTACCTAATGGCGCGCCTATTCCTGGTGTACCTCGTGGGGTTTCATCTTCTTCTTCTGACATACTACATTCTCTTGCCTGGTGTTTTCCTTCTGCCAAGCTTCCTCTTCATGCCAGGTCTAGGTCTCCCACCAGGTTAATAGCTTCACCAACCACGCTTTCCTTTGCCCATGTACTTGGATTTGAACTACACCAACTTCAATTTATTCGACTTACTGCCATTCAAAATCCGTACCGTCAATTCGAACTTCGAAGATACACTTTTCCTGCAGATAAATCAATTTATTCATTTGAAGGATCAAGTTTCTATAGGCCCATGCTAACACACGAACAAATTGTATTATCAACATTTGATGGTGACGTCTTCGCAATATTGGAGACTAGTGACTATCTTGCTGGAATATATGCACATAATCCTCTCACTCGACATAAAGGACGGGCAAAAATAAACATGGAAAGCGGCAGGATTACCCTATTGACAACTGATGAAATCAGGGAAGTTCCAGTAGGCAGCTATCGCCCAATCGTTAGACATTTTAAAGTAGAGCTCTTACACAAGTCTTCGCGTGCCAGGTCCAGGTCTCCTTGTGTTAAGTCCAGGACTCCTCTTGCCGATGTCAGATCCATGGCTCCACCTACCAGGCTTCCTTTTTCTAACATACTTGGACATACACTTGACCAACTCCAATTTATTCGGCTCATTCCCAATAGAAATCCTAACCGGCTATTCGAGCTTCGAAGATACACTTTTCCTGCAAATAAACCAATTCAATTGCTCGAAATACAGAATCTCTATGTGCCTATGCCAAACCAAGAACAAATTGTATTATCAACATCCGATGGTGACGTCTATGCAATATTGAAGAGTAGTGATTATTTTTCTGGAATATATACACGTATGCATGGCTCTCGACACAAAGGTCGTGCAAAGATAAACATGGAAAGTGGCAGGATTACAGAATTGACCAAAGATGAAATGAGGGAAGTTCCAGTAGGCATACAGCGCTCAATCTTAAAGTATTTTGAAGTGGTGCTTCTGAACCAGAATCCTCCATACCATTAATTCAATTACAAAAAAATGAAACAATATATAAAATTGTTTGTGATTCGATCTCGTCTAAAAATACCACAAGCAACTTATATTTGCAAATAATAATAAAAAGTCTATGTATTATGGTTCCTGAAGCTTCAATCCTTTGTCATTGACCTAGAAAGTATTTTTCAGGAAAAAATCAAAGAAAGTTCTGTTTCATTCCCTAATGAAAATATTTTGTTAGGAAAGTTATTATATTCTTATAATGATACACCTATAATAATTTCCTTTTGTGAAAGACCTCCCTGAGGCTGATAGGAAAAAATACGATAATATTTTACACCTTAAATAGAACGAAAATACCCATTTCAGAGATCAAGAATCATATTTTTAGTGTATATAAATTTGATATTCAGAGGGGACTTACAAATCTTAAAAATACGATAAAATATTTTTTTCGATCTGTTTTGACAGTGTATCCACATTTTTATTCTTATTTTATCAGGAATCGTTAAAAATGTTACCGAAATCAGTAAAACAAAAATAATACGATTCTTATTTTTCAAAATTTTCATAATCTTGCGAATGAATAATATTCTTCTTCTTATCTGAACCCTTAAATTGGAATGAAAGTAAACATAAATAGATAAATTTTTGTTTAAATAATTTCAAACGTTGGAAATAAGTTGTTTAAACAATTGCCAAATACATTGAACGAAAAAACATCACTCTCAACATTTTTCTGTACAAATAGAAATTGTCTTAAAAATTGGAAAATATGTTCAACAAAAAATATTACTTCTAACATTCATTAAATATATCATTTATCCCAGAAGACGAAACTTCTCTGATCGAAAAATAAAATTTCAATCCGCGTCGATACATTAAAGACTGTTATTATGGACTTAGAAAAATTTGTAATTCAACAAACAAGTCGAATTTTTTCTAAAAAAGATAACTTTAACGAAATAGTTGAACTCTCAATCAAATAATTGAACTTTCAACAAAACAGTTGAATTTTGTACCAAATAGCTGCATTTGTAACTCACAAAGATGAATTTTCGACCAAAAAGAATAATTTTCTACCAAAAGACAAGTTTTCAACAAAATACATGAATTTTCAACCAAAAAGTCTAATTTGCAAGTAAAAAATACAAGTATACAATCAAAAATGGATTAGTTAAATTTTTAATCAGAAAAATGAATAAAAAAGAACGAATGATCAATCAGTTGGATTCAAGGGAAAAAGACGAAGTTTTAACAAAATGATTAAATTTTCAACTAATGAGATGAATCTGCAAACAAAATAAATTAATTTTGTACAAATTAGTTTAACTCTTAACCCAGTAGTTGAATTTTTGACCTGAGAAGATCACTTTTTAACATAATAACTGCATTTTCAACAAAATAATTACATTCGTAAACGAATAGAAAAATAATTTGAAATTTTCTCAGGAATCTTAAGAGCATTTTGTTAATGTCTTGAAACCATGTGAAATTCTCAAAAGATCTCTTTTACCGACATCTGCGAAAATTTACATTTCTACGATTTTTGTCGTAGAACTATTAAAATAATCGAATTATTTTGCCAAACATGTCTGGGTTGAGGAAATCTAATTGAAATAATTTATGAAATATAAATATGAATATCTCAGGACAAGCTTACCTGTTATCTACGTCGTAACGACTTAGGACTACATCTAATTAGGCAATAGAATTATTTCTAGTTACACTGTTAACCAGATTCACTATCAACAAAATAATCAGTTTTTTTCCCGAATTGTAAAAAATGAGAATCGATTATACTGTGGTCTTCACCCTGACTGTCACCCTTAATTTCATTGGTGAATATACTATAATATATCTACAATTTTAAAAACCTTTTTAAGCTTTCCGCAAATAAAAATTTGCCCGACGCAATCTGAATTCTCTACCAATTGCAAAAAAAAAACACAAAGTAAAATAATAAATAACTGTTTATTTGTCAATAGATTTTACATTCGAGCTTAAATTATAATTTAGGAATTTTACAACCCATGAGAAAGAAACTATAAAACTGTACAGAACATTTTTTTAATTAACAGGATTTGAACTTTAAGGGAAAATTCAAATCAATATAAAAGGCATTTCGGACTTTCAGAAGCTTAGACGAAATTTAGAAATATTTCATTTTTGGAATTCTTTTCAAGTTTTAAAATATTTCATGATATTGAATAAGTGCCTCAGAATCTTTCCCATTCTTTTTTGACGATTATAAAAATATTTTAAGATGATTTAAATTAAATACCATTGGTTAACATATCCCTCACCATATTTTTCACTTTATGTGGATATATTTTTTCAATTAATAATGTTTTTGCATGTTTTAATTTTTTGTCGTTCGTGAAAAATAATTTGTTCTCTTTTTGAAAATACCTTATATCGTAGGAGTATTAGAGAAAATCGCTTTATGTTCTTCAAACTGAACAAAACAGAAATGTAAGAGTTACATTTTTTTACAAAATAACAATTAAAAAAAACAAATTGTTGAATTATCAAGCGAAAAAGATGAATTTTCTGTAAAAAAGTGAAATTTTCAAACAGAAAGTATTTGATTTTCTAAATATCTTTCAAAATACTTCAGTCTCCCTAAGCGTTTTTAAATCATGCAGAATTTAAGAAAATTGCCTTAAAATCATCGAAATTATTTTTGGACAGATTGTTCAATATTCTTAATTGAAAATTAATATTTTAAAATAAGACAGAACATATTTTTTATTTCAACAGAAATCGTATTGTTAGTTGGCCGATTGTTATCGTAGCGATGTCTGACTAATGAAATATAAATATAATCACCTCAGAATTAAAAGCTTCAATACAGTTTATGAGATAACGACTATAGGATACATTTAATGAAGCAATAGAATGAACACTACTTACCCTTTTAATTAAATATTTTGTTAAAACAGAAACCAGATTTTTCCCTCAATTCAAAAAATAGGGATCCTTCATACTCTGGTCTTTAGCCCAAATGTTTTAAAAATTCGATTTATAGCTTAAAAAATAAAAAAAATTTCAACAAACATACTGACAAAGTGATTTTTGTATAATTTCCATTTTTATTTTTATTTCTGTAAGTTTGCCATGAGGGCCTGAAGAAAATTATTACTTTTTTGTAATTTAAAATTCGATTTCTTATAACCTGCTCAAACGTGCCCCGCGAGCGAAATAAAAACTCCTCTCCATTTTATGGAAACCAAATAACAATTTTTAATCAAAATTTTTTCTCGATTCGGTAACTTGATAGATACAATGCGGATTCTCAGTTTTCTCAAACTGAAAAACGAACTTTTGATCATTGTCGAAAGTTGAAAGACGCCGACAGTAAAAACAAAATTTCTCTCTACATATTCTCTGGACCAAATAACACGTTCCAATCAAAGTTGAATTTTTTTTGTGTGGCCTCTAAAAAATTTTTGGATTCATACCCATCCCAGGGATGTGTGATTCATAAACTAATAATGTACATAAATAAGAAGAAGCGTTTTCAAGCATTCCTGAAAGAAAATCTTTAAGAAATTAACGAAGGTTATATAGACTGCTATGTGTAATTCTTTCGACCGCCGGTCAGATCAGAAGATAGCGCTCCGGATTTGTAACCGGCAGGTAACAAAGTTTAACTGCGTGACTTGCCATAAGAAGTTCATCATATGTAAACAGCCTGAAGAAAAACTAATTCAAGCTGTTTCTTCTTGCAGATTTAAGTTCGCAGTTCGAATGTCTACCTAATGGCGCGCCTATTCCTGGTGTTCCTCGTGGCGTCCCATCTTCTTCTTCTGACATACAACATTCTCTTGCCTGGTGTCTTCCATCTGCCGAGCCTCCTCTTCATGCCGGGTCCAGGTCTCCTGCCAGGTTTATTGCTCCACCAACCACGCTTCCTTTTTCTCATGTACTTGGATTTGGACTTCACCAACTTCAATTTATTCGACTTACTCCCACTCACAATCCGCACACTCAATTCGAATTTCGAAGATACACTTTTCCTGCAGATAATTCAATTTATTTATTGGAAGGAGCGAATTTCTATGGGCCCATGCCAACCCACGAACAAATTGTATTATCAACATTTGATGGTGACATGCTCGCAATATTGGAGAGTTCTGATCAGCTTGCTGGAATATATGCATATAATCCTCGCACGCAACATAAAGGACGGGCAAAGATGAACATGAACAGCGGCATGATTACCCTGTTGACCAAGGATGAAATCAGGGCAGTTCCAGTAGGCAGCTATCGCCTTATCCTTAGACATTTTAAAGTAGAGCTCGTACACAAGCCTTTTCCTGCCAGGTCCAGAACTCCTCCTGCCAATGCCAGGTCCATGGCTCCACCTACCAGGCGGTGACGTATTTGCAGTATTGAAGAGTAGTTCATGGCACTCGACATAAAGGTCGGGCAAAGATAAACATAGAAAGTGGCACGATTACAAAATTGACCAAAGATGAAATGAGGGAAATTCCAGTAGGCATCCAGTGCGCAATCTCAAAGTATTTTGAAGTGGTGCTTGTAAACCACAATCCTCCACACCATTAATTCAATTACAAACAAATGAAAAAATAAAATATAAAATTGTTTGTGATCCCATCTCCTTCCAAGAAGCCACAAACGACTTGTACTTGCAAATAATAATAAAAAGTCTATGTATTAGGGTACCCAAAGCTTCACCATTATGTTAATACCCCAGCTGGTTCTTTTCAGATAAAAAATCAAAAATGTTCCGTCTCATTCCATCCGGAAAATATTTTGATAGGTAAGTTATTATTTGTTCATAATAATTTATCTAGAATAATTTTCTTTTGTGAGAGATGTGCCGAAGGTAGATAGGAAAAATTTCTGCTTTCAAGAATTTCTATCATACGCCTCATACGTTTTTGGTTTTATACCTGCAAATGAGGCAATTCTTACATACGAAAATTTAAACAAAATCAGTAAATTAAAATAACTCGAGATAGTAAAACGTGGCTTTTAAATTATATAAACTTTTCAACTTATTTAAATTAATTAATTATTTTAACAATATTTGGCAATTATTTCAAGGATTTGTATTCATTTAAAAAATTTTTTCTCTGTAAATTTAAAAATCTTATTATTTGCTGAAATTATTTTCGTAGTTAATGAACAGGTGCAAGTGCTATTTATTGTTTAAATAAACGCAAACTGTCTTTTCCGAAAATAATACTTTTAACGTTTATTACCTGAGTCATTATTTCCAGTAAGTACCAACTCATCACAATTTACACAAAAAAATATATTGGTAAAGACAATTCAAATAATACCGGCTTAGTATGAATTTCACATGAAACTGCTAGTTTGCATTTTTTGTTGAAATTCTATGGCACATTATGAGGGCAATGGGGAGGGGGCTGTCAAAATTAAAAGATATTGAGTCGACGTTGTTCCTTGAACAATCAACCACGACTAATTTCTTTTTTAATCAAGAAATGTGAATTTTCAACTAAAAAGGATCAATTTTAAACCAAAAATTGAATCGTTAAATTTAATTTTTAAAAAATAGTTTAGAAAAAAATGTCATCCAGTCGAATTGAAATAGAAGGGACGAATTTTTAACAAAATAGATCAATCCTCAACCAAAATGATGATTTTTTCACCTAAAAACATGAATTTTCAAAAACTGAAAAATAATCTTTTCTCTTGTCAAAACTACAAGCTAGAAATGAAAGTTCAGGAAAAGTAGCATCGATCACTTTCTTTCTCGGGGCATTATTTCATAAAAAAACAAATCGTTTTAACAAAGCTTGGCTTATTTCACTCTATGAGATCTAGTGAAGTATCTGCAAGTGGTCTCGGTCCAAGAAAATATTACGTAACCATTTTATTAACAAATTCTTTTTTACATAATATCGATTGTAGCTGAAAATTGCTAGGCACCTTCAGAAAGATGTCCAAAATATTTGTAAAAGGGTTGCAAAATTTCGGGTTAAGATTCACATTTGTTTTAACGCTAATAGAAAAAATGATTTCATGTTTCTCAAGTTATCCTCAGTCGCCTTAGTCTAACTCATGCTTACATAAAAAATAAAACATAGGGTAGCCGGGTGAATATCCGCGTGAAAGTCCATGTGGAATTGCACGAAAACATATCTACATAGTAATTAAAAATATGATTTTTTATTACCTGCCCAAACGTGCCCTTCGTGCAGTTTTTGAACCAAGTAACATGTTTCAATCAAAGCTGAACTAATAACATGCTAACACAAGAAGATGCGTTTTTTAGCCATTGCTTAAAAAAATCGTCAGAAAATTCACGCAGCTTATATAGACCGCGATGTGAAATCCTGTCGACCGCTGATTAGATCCCAGGGCAATCTTTCATCCGTGTCCTCAATCTTTCCTCGTCATTTTACTGCAAGCTGTTCATCATATACCAACATACTTTTAAAAAAAATAATCCCAGTTGTTTCTGCTTACAGAGTTAAGGTCGCAGTTTGACTGTTTACCTAATGGCGCCCCTATTCCCGGTGTTCCTCGTGGCGTCCCGTCTTCTTCTTCGGACATAGAACATTCTCGTGCCAGGTTCAGGTCTCCTCCTGCCAGGTTGACAGCTCCATCAACCGGGCTTCGTTTATTTAACATACTTGAATATCGACTTGACCAACTGCAATTTATTCGACACACCCCCAATAAGAATCAGCACCGGTTATTAGAACTGCAAAGATACACATTTCCTATGGATAAACTGATTCAATTATTTAAAGGAAAGAATCTCTATGGGCCCATGTCAACCCAAAAACTAATTGTAATATCAACATCCGATGGTGACGTCTTTGCAATATTCGAAAGTAGTAATTATCTTGATGGAATATATGCAATTAATTCTTATGTTCGCGCGAACAGACGGGCCAAAATAAACATGTAAAGTAGCACCATTACCCTACTGACCCCAGATGAAATCAAGGAAATTCCAGTAGGCGCCCATCGCTCAATCAGAATGAATCATTAGGTAGAGCTTGTGAACCACAATTCTCCGCACCATTAATTCCATTAAAAACACAATAAAATATGAAATTGTTTATGATCTGATATCGTATGAAAATGTCACAAGCAATTTGTAATTACAAACAATAATAACAAGTCTATGTATTATGATCCCTGAGGCTTCAATCGTTCGTCACTGCCCTAGAAACAATTTTTCAGAAAAAAATCAGTGAAAGTTCTGTTTCATTCCCTAACGAAAATATTTTGTTAGGAAAGTTATTATAGGTTTATAATGATACACCTATAATAATTTTCTTTCGGTTGTTTTTAATCTTTCAATAACTTATAAATATTTTAAAGTTTCCCTAAGTATTTTTGAAATCATGCAAACTTTAAAAAAATTGTTTAAAATCATCCAAATTCTTTTCGGACTTATTTTGGAATATTCACAATTGAATATTATTATTTTTAAATAAAACATAACTTATTTTACATTTCCCCATAAATTGTATTGTTAGTAGACAGATTATTATCGTAGCGTAATATTAAAAATAGCTCTATTATTTCTTAATTAGCCTCTGTTGAGGTAATCAAATTTCTTTGCTTGGACTGACTAATGAAGTATAAATATGATTATCTCAGAATTAACATTAGTCACCTGTTAAATACATGTATACTTTCTTAACGCAGTAACCAGTTTTTTCCCTTATTTGAAAAAATGGGGATCGTTCATACTTTCGTCTTTACCTTGATAGCCATCATTAATTCTATTGGTGAGTATAATATTGTAATACATCTATGATGTTAAGAACTTTTTTCATTTATTATTCAATTTTTATTCATTCGATTTGTTCAACTTCATGATAAGTGAATTCAACGCTTTTTCAATAAAATTTGAACATACTAAGTCAGAAATTAAGAGCGATATAGATACTGTCTGACGGCTGCGCGAAGTTTTTTTTGTTCCCTCTGAATTACGCTAAATTTGTTTATAAAACCGCATAACATTTTGTAAAAAAAACATCAAACAAAATATATACAGGATCCATTTCGAATAATATTACTTAACTATTTCCAGTTCAGCTTTTAATAAATTTCCTGTGCAATCTTTAATATATCAACATTCTTAAAAAACTAATCTTAGCTGTTTCTTCATGCAGATTTAAGTTCGCAGTTCGAATGTCTACCTAATGGCGCCCCTATTCCTGGTGTTCCTCGTGGCGTTTCATCTTCTTTTGACATAGAAAATACACTTTTCCTCCAAATAAACCAATTCAATTACTCGAAGTACAGAATTTATATGTGCCCATGCCAACCGAGGAACAAATTGTATTATCAACATCCGATGGTGACGTATTTGCAGTATTGAAGAGTAGTGATTATTTTTCTGGCATATATACACGTATTCTTGGCATTCGACATAAATGTCGGGTAAAGATAAACATGGAAAGTGGCACGATTACAAAATTGACCAAAGATGAAATGAGGGAAATTCCAGTAGGCATCCAGCGCGCAATCTCAAAGTATTTTGAAGTGGTGCTTGTAAATTACAATCCTCCACACCATTAACTCAATTACAAACAAATGAAACAATGAAATATAAAATTGTTTGTGATCCCATTTCCTTCGAAAAAGCCACAAACGACATGTACTGGCAAATAATAATAAAAAGTTTATGTATTAGGGTACCCAAAGCTTCACTATTATGTTAATACCCCAGCAGGTTTTTTTCAGATAAAAAATCAAAATGTTCCATCTCATTCCATCCGGAAAATATTTTGATAGGTAAGTTATTATTTGTTCATAATAATTTATCTGGAATAATTTTCTTTTGTGAGATATGTGCCGAAGGTAGATAGGAAAAATTTCTGCTTTCAAGAATTTTTATCATACGCCTTATACGTTTTTGGTTTTATACCTGCAAATGAGGCAATTCTTACATACGAAAATTGAAACAAAATCAGTGAATTAAAATAACTCGAAATAGTAAAACGAGGCTTTTAAATTATATCAACTTTTCAACTTATTAAAATGATAAATTATTTTAACAATATTTGGCAATTATTTCAAGAATTTGTATTCATTAAAAAAAAATTTTCTTTGTAAATTTTAAAAACTTACTATTTACTGAAATTAATTTCGTAGTTAATGAACAGGTGCAAGTGATATTTATTGTTTAAATAAACGCAAACTGTCTTTTCCGAAAATATTATTCTTAACGTTTATTACCTGAGTCATTATTTCCAGTAAGTAACAACTCATCACAATTTACACGAAAAAAGATATTGGTAAAGACATTTGAAATAATACCGGCTTAGTATGAATTTCACATGAAACTGCTAGTTTGCATTTTTTGTTGAAATTTTATGGCACATTATGAGGGCAATGGGGAGGGGGCTGTCAAAATTAAAAGATATTCAGTCGACGTTGTTCCTTGAACAATCAACCACGACTAATTTCTTTTTTAATAAAAAAATGTGAATTTTCAACTGAACAGGATCAATTTTAAACCAAAAATCGAATCGTTAAATTTTAGTTTTTAAAAACTAATTTAGAAAACAATGTCATCCAGTCAAATTGAAATAGAAGGGACGAATGTTTAACAAAACAGATCAATCCTCAACCAAAATGATGAATTTTCAACCAAAAAACATGAATCTTCAAAAACTGAAAAATAAACTTTTCTCTTTTCAAAACTACAACTTAGAACTGAAAGTTCAAAAAAATTGACATCGATCACTTTCTTTCTCGGGGCATTATTTCATAAAAAACAAATCGTTTTAACAAGGCTTGGTTTATTTCACTCTATGAGATCTAGTGAAAAATCTGCAAGTGGTCTCGGTCCAAGAGAATATTACGTAACCATTTTATTAACAAATTCTTTTTTTACATAATATTGGTTGTAGTTGAAAATTGCTAGGCACCTTCAGAAAGATGTCCACAATATTTGTAAAAGGGTTGCAAAATTTCGGGTTAAGATTCACATTTGTTTTAACGCTATTAGAAAAAATGATTTCATTTGTCTCAAGTTATCCTCAGTCGCCTTAGTCCAACTCATGCTTACATAAAAAATTAAACACAGGGTAGCCGGGTGAATATCCGCGTGAAAGTCCATGTGGAATTACACGAAAACATATCCACATATTAATTAAAAATATGATTTTTTATTACCTGCCCAAACGTGCCCTTCGTGCAGTTTTTGAACCAAGTAACATGTTTCAA
>JAABKJ010000517.1:0-48970 GCA_011634705.1 Andricus grossulariae | reverse complement strand
ATTGGTATAATCTACTTATCTAGCAAAGTAGACTCCAACATTTTCTATTTTCTTTCCGATTTTCAGGTTACACCGTTGAAAAAAATCAAACTTTAGTATTTTAAATTTTGTTTGTTTCCCAAATTCTGGGAGACACTAAATGTATGAAAAACCAATAAATCTGTAAAGAAAATATTTGAAAAAGTGTTAATACAATATTTGATTAAGTTTAATGTCATCAATTATATTTATTGTTCAAAGTTAAACTCTTTTGTTAAAACTTAATTCTTTTGGTTGAAGATTCATAATTTTAATTCAAAATTCATCTCCTTGGTTGATAAATGACATATTTTGTTGAAAATTCTTTTTTTCTTTGGTTGAACATTAATTTTTTTACTGCGAATTTCGCTATTCCAGTTGATACTATAACTATATAGTTTGAAATTGTTGTTGTTAAACATTTTTTTAACTTTCGATTCAAAAATTTAACTGTTCCAGTTAAAGATTGATAATTTTCGTCAAAAATTCATCACTTTGTTTGAAAATGTAATTATTGCTTTCAAAAATACTTTTTTGTTGGTTAAAAGTTTTTTTGTCTGATAAAGTAACTATTCCAATTCAATATTCTATCATTTTAATTGAAAATGTGTTTCTTTGGTTGAACATTAATTTTTTTAACTGGAAATTTAAGTATTCAATTTCTGGTTAAAAATTTATCCTTTTTAGTTAAAAATCCATGTATTTTGATTAAAATTCATCTTTATTGATAGAAGTTAATTTTCTTAGTTGAAAATGTATCTTTTTCGTTGCAAATTCAACTATTCCAGTCAAAGATTCAACATTTGCGTTAGGAATTCATCTTTCTTGTTCAAAATTGAACTATTCCAGTTGAAGATTAACAATTTTAGTTGAAAATTCATCAGTTTTGTTGAAACAAAAAGTCCAGACTATCAAAATGTGGTTTCAGAAATGGTAAAAAACTTTGGCAAACAAGGCTGCCTTATGAATTTGAAGCTACATTTTCTTCATTCGCATATAACTAAGTTTCCAGACAACCTGGGAGACTTTAGTGAAGAGCAAGGCGAACGTTTCCACCAGGATATAAAAGAGATGGAGAGGCGATATCAGGGACGTTGGGATGTCAACATGATGGCTGACTACTGTTGGAGTTTAAAACGAGACCAAGTTAATCAAGGTACCAAACGAAAGCGAAACCCACTACGTAGGTCTTTTGAGGACAAAAGTGTTCGATACGAGCAAAATAAATAAAAATAAAAAATAAAAGAACGCTATGAGCATACAAAGTCCATTTTGGAAAAACAAGTGTGCTCGTTTTGGGGGAAAAAATGTACTTCCACTTTTAATGTACATCGATGATTATGAAAACAATAATCCTCTCGGAATTCATAGAGGTGTGTCTAAATGTGGTGCGGTATAATTAAGCATACCATGTTTGGCACTAGAGTATCAATCAAAAATACAAAATATTTTCTTGTTTATTCTTTTCAATACACTCGATCGAACAGCTTTCGAAAATTCTATAATTTTTGAAAAAGTGGTTCAAGAATTAAAATTTCTTCAAAACCAAGGCATAACTATTAATACTGTTGATGGAGAAAAACAAATATATTTTGATTTCTCACTAATTATAGGTGACAATCTTGGTCTCCACTTTATTCTCGGCTTTAACGAAAGCTTTCGATCCAACAAATTCTGCCGTTTTTGCTTATCTGATTTAAAAAAAATTAATATCGTATTTAAAGAAAGCGATTACATACTTCGTGATACTTTGAATCAAGATAAATCATTATCCGAAAATCGAGCTTGTTCAGGTATAAAAGAACTTTGTGTTTTCAACCAAATACCAGAATTTCATGTTACAAATAATCCTGCAGTCGACGTGATGCACGATTTCTTGGAAGGGTTTGGTCGATATGATCTTGCACTTTTATTACACTTCTTCATTTACGTTCGTGAATGTTTCACATTGGATCATCTAAACTGCAAAATAGAAGCTTTTCATTATGGACCGAAAAATAGTACAAACAAGCGACCAGAGATTTTAGAATCTCATTTAAAGAAAAAATGCTAATCGAACTATTTCCAAATAAAATGAAACCGAAGCACCATTTTGCAGTACATTATGCGTCCGTAATGAGACAAGTTGGTCCTCTCTGCAACATATGTTGTATGCGATTCGAAAGTAAGTATAGAGAGGGCAAACGAATTTCTCGGTCGACCACTTGTCAAGTAATTGTCTGCTGAACAATAGCTCTTAGACATCGGTTAATACTAAAATTTTAGATTCATGTCAAAAACTTCTATATATCCCACGTACAGTTGTAGTGCAATTAAATCTGTGCAAATTCAAAATTTGAAAAATATATCATGCTTCATTCATCTGTTACCAGCACAACATTCATTTTTGATAGCAAATTGCGTTCAAACCATGGGAAAAACTATAAAACCAGACTGTGTGGTTGTCACCTTTTTAGAATTCGGAACTGACTTCTACTTAGTTCATTTAATTATTTTGAACGGAGATGATCTTTTCATAATAGTCGTCAGACAAATATCGGACGTTTCTTTAAATGAACATGTTAGAGCATACAAATTGCACATTACTGACCATTGTTACTGGCATATTTTAAGAAAAAGTTACATTAATAATGCTATCGTTTCGTACACTACCCAACTAAGCGATGGTCTATGTTGCACTGCCAAAAACTGGATGTAATTGAAGCCATAACAGTGAAAATGGTTTTGCTCAAGAAAGAATATATATACATATTTATAGTATATGCTCATATGTTTAAAGTATCTAAGTATATAATATACAAGAAATTAAGTTTGTGTACAAACTGTAAATAAAAATTTCTTTTTTCACATATTGAATCTTCATTATTATTCCATCATTTAATTACATTTTCAATAACAGGGTGGCCGTTTAAATCAAAGAAAAAAATTCCCAGCTTTTTCCCGGTTCGCAAAAGTTGTTTGCGGTCAGTAAAATTGAAGAAATGGAACTGTTGAAGCTAAAAATTTTCTCAATTTAAAAAAATAAAACCTGAATTCTAAATTAGAGCACTTAAAGTGGGATTCTTGAATTTTAAGCTTTTAAAAGTGAACACTAAATTTTTCTTACAACAATTTTTTTTTCAACCGCTCAATAATTCACATGTATAAAATGGAAGATAGTAATACTTTTCAATTGAACAATTTTAAATCTCATTGAGTGAAAGTGTAAAATTTTTACTTTACAACTTTTATAAATGGTGCAGTTCAAAGATGATTTAGTTCAAAAAATATAAATCCACGTTATCAATTTCAATTCTCTGAATTTAACAATGAATCAACGAATTGTTAAATTTTTTCAGTGATGTCATTTTATGCCAGAAAAATTAACTTTTTAAATGAGAAGCTGAAATATTTTAATTTTAAGTAGCTTTGAATAGATAATTGTTCAAACAATTTTTTATTTTTTGAAATATTTCTAAACCTTTTCTTAAAATTATTTTTCCAAAGTAAAAAATAATGTAAAATATTCCGAAGAGTATAAACAAAAAATGTTTATTATCTTAAAACTTGTTAAAACCCTTAAATATTATTTCAAGTTTGTTTCAAAATTGTCGAAAAACTATACTTCGTTTTCAATGTTTTGAAATATTTTCAAAAGTTCTAAATATTTTTTTAAAATGATTCAAATTTTTTGTACATTTTTTTTTTAATTATTTGAAATCATTTCAAAATTTACATCAATTTTGAATCTTTTGAAAACTTCTCTCAAAAAAATATCTCTTGAAATTATTCGATTTTTTATAAATTACTAAGTGGTAAATTGCTATTTATACATCAAAATGTAACAATTTCACTTACGAATTAAAATTTTTCAAAATAAGCAATTAAAATTGTAACGATTCAAAGCTTTCTATTTCAAAATGTTAAGTTTTGAATAATTTATTTATAATTGCTCGTTTCATATGAACAATCAGATATTGCTACTAATTGAATAATTGTTCTTTTTTTTTATTTTAATGGGTTAAAAATTGAATTTTTTAGACTGAAACAGCGTATTTCAATAGAATCTGAAATTGAATTATTTGGACTTTACATTTATTTAACTACTAAGGCTTTCGAGTTGAAACAGTTCAATTTTTAAAGATGAAATCTGTAAACTCTTTAATTTTGAACGGTTTCAGAGTTGTCTTGGAAAATCAATTATTGTTAACTTTATAATGCTTAAAATATAGTTCGATTGAAACAAATATTAATTTATAATTACAGTTGGTCAACTAAAAACGTTTTTCATCCAAAATTTCATCCAAATTTCAATTTCATCCAAAGTCTTATAGGAATAATTAATCTTCCAGTCATCACATTTGCTCTAGTTACTTATAAATATTCGCCACATTTTGAAAGGTCTACTTTTATACTGTTGAATGGCAAGATAGTTCATTTATCAACTTTAAATAATATTTTATCTTTTTGTTTCAATCAGGATTCAAAAATTGAACGTCTCCGACGAACACATGGGTAACAGTTGAGTGTCTATCTCTGTAGAAGATGAAGAAAATATAGTAAAAATCGGTTAATATCTTGAATCTCAGTTAAGAGTTCTGGTAATTCAGCATGCAATTCAAGGTTTCCTTTCTTACTGACAATAGTAACCGATTTTGATCAATCTCTTTTTATACTTTTCTGATTTTACAAGGAAGTGGATTAAGCTTATTTAAATTAAATAGTAGGCCCATAAGAGCCTGCAAGTGGACAGAACTTTTTTGGCCGATAGTATTTGCCCATATGTTAAAATTTCGTAAGACTTAATTACTTAATGCTTTAGTTTTTCGTGCTGATAAATCTTAAAGAAAATAAAGTCTTACCACGAAAGACATTTGTATTCAACTCTGTGAACAAAAATTGTCCGTATTCATTGAAGTATAGATTTTGTTTATTAACGTAATATTATCGTATATTACAAATTTGGCAATGGTGATATTCATAAGATTGATTCAGGAAAATTAAAGGGATTTATTACATCAAGTCACACATTACACAAGATTCAATATATTTTCACAAAATTAACACACACACAATGCAATATATATTATTCCGTGCATTGTTATCATGCACTACACTTATTGAGGAGTAAAAATTAAAGAACATTACTTGTCATAAGTTTTCTTTATTCAGATAAATTCCGTGCGACTTGAGTGACAACTTTGAACGCATATGATAGTCTAGTGTAGCATTATGTTGCGTCATTTATATGAGGGTGCGGGTTTTGTAGCTGAATATAACTAGCCCTAGCTGTGCCCGGACGTTGCATTGGAGTAGGATGAGGAGGTTCGAAACCCAAACTGAGTCGAGACATGCCAGGTATAATTGGCTAGTTAGCGGCCAAATGAGAAGACCCAGGACGAGGTCCTTGAGAATACCCGTTAGGTGGGCTTTGAGAATTTCCGTGAGGTAGGCGCTGAAAATTCCCATAAGAAGTGCCCTTAGAAGATCCATACATAGGGTACTGAGGAGGTCTATCCATAGGTCTCTGATGAAGCCCATTATGAAATCCCTGAGCAGACCCATAATTATGTTCGGGAGAAGACCCACAACTATGTTCGGGAGAAGACTCATAACTATATTCGGAAGAAGATCCATATTTATGTTCAGGAGAATGCCCATTCCGAGCGATCCCTTGAACAGCTAGATTAGCGGTGATGTATTGTCCTGAATACCCATGAGCGGCTTATTCTCGTTCTGACTCACGATTTGAGCCGAGCATTCGTTGTTTCTCTTCACGAATGACAATAGTGCGTGTGGTACGTTGTTGTGCCTCCTGAAGAGCGGCGCTATGTTCTTGTGCCTCAGTAACATGCTTACACACGGTAAGAGCACTTTGATATACCCAGTCCCTCTGTAACAAAAATAATTATTTCAGGGCTCATTTCTGGTATTAGAATAAGGCTGAAAGAACAGTCTCGAGTGGAACTGAAATGAGACCATTGGTAGAATCCCAGCAATGATGAGAAATAACTTGTTTATTTTACCTAGTTACTGTGAGTAGTTACTTCTTTTAGTAACGGTAATGGCAAAGAAGATACTTTTTTAAAAATGAGTAACGAATTGGTAACTAGCTACATTTTTTTAGTTGCTGTAACTATGAAGATTGTTACTTTTTTTTAGTTATTTTCGAAATGTAGGTCACATTTGACAGAAAAATATTAGGTGTGCTTAGTATAGGCCTACAATGATTTCCCCATGCTAAATTTCTTATAATTTTATCGTCATTCTAGAAAAATCATTGTAGAGAATCAGTATGAAAGCGAATCATTTTAAAATTATTTAGTGCAGGATTTTAAATTATTTCGAGGCATTTCACAAGATTACATAGATATGAAGGATCTTGAAGGGGTTCTAAAAGACTCAAAAATTTTTGAATAAATCCATAGATTCCTTCACGACAATATGATATTCTGGGATATCCGGTCTGATACCAGAAATGTCCTTACAGGACGAATGGCAAGTCATTCCTGGGCTATCCCTGGTTTATCGCGGGAAATAAATGGCATACAATGAGATATCCCTGCACATTATATTACTGTGAGGGACAATTTCAAGATTTGAAGGCTTTTGAAACAATTTCGAAACCTTTAAAAACTTTTAAGGGATTTCGAAGAATATTGTAGGCTTTCCAAACATTTAAAGGGATTTCTAAAGAACTAAATTCTGGCGAATAAAATTTCAGTTGATTCCTAGCGACTCCGACGATTCTAAGGGATTTTATGGTATCGTAATAAATTTTAAGATTTGTGACGTAAAATTTTAATGATTTCATAACTCACTAAAATTCATGTAAATTTGTTGAATTTAGTTTTTGTTGACTTTTCAGCAACTTTGAAGACTGCACGGTGTTCCCGGATTGTACTTTTTATTTTATAACCACTAAATTTGAGTATTGATTCTGTCCATAATTTTATTTATTTATGTAAATGTGCCTGAGATCCTGATACAACGCTGAAAATTGAAGAAAATTATGGATACCCAATTAAAAGACTTTTCAAGAACCAATACATTCTTGATTAATTCAAATTTTAATGCTACCCTTTTCTGCCAAATTCATATTATGAACGGATACTTCTGATCGTACCCGGGGACTTTGGATAATCTCTTGTGATGTTTTCATGTGATTGCTGTTTTTCTGCCTCTCGACATTTATTTCTAAATTTTTGGGACTCAAGATTTTACCGTCTCCTTGGAAGGCTTTATTGTGTACTTTTAGCGAGCTAGAAGAAACTTTGTCAGCCGGGGTCCGAAGAGTCATCTATACATTCCTATGTGTCAAAATAGTTCGTCTAATTTTCTTTAAATAACTTTGTTGTTTCATTTTGACAGCCAGCTTGTAGTATGGATTTATTCGGAGGAGGATCACAATAATTTACCATCTTTTGGATCGAATTGGAGCAACTGCGAGTTGCCAGTTCCGAAGTATTTCCTTTATTTTCTTTTGGTAGTAATGGAACCCTTCCCAGTGACGGCCCTACCGAAGTTTGAAAATTATTTGAATTTTTGGATCAATCAGAACAGGAACAAAATCGATGAGTTTAAAACAGAAGATAGTAAAACAGAAGATATTGAAACAAAATTCAAACAAACTCGTTGCTAGGGCAAACGTATGAATCTAAGCAAATTTGGAGATCCTGCCACTTTTGTCAGCAGCCTTCGAGGAAGAAACATCCAGTATTATTTTAACGTTGCGTACTAATTATGTTAAAGTTGTTCTTTTGTCTCTTTGTTTCGTGTGGGATGATCCTGAGATTCCTGTCCCTTTGATTCCTTTATTTAAATTCATCTGGACTGATTTGGTGAGAGGATTGTTTGTTAAACTCATTGGAGGATACATTCCCTTGAATGGCAGCGCTTTCCTTTTTTTTTTGTTGAAATAATTCGTTAATTAATTATTTGATTTTGGGTGTGATCATTGGGCTTTTCCTTTATTGGATTACTATTATTGATTTATTGATTTGATGTGATATACTTTTTTATAGTGTGTGTCTTTCCCATTTTATTTTGAACTATTTTCCCCATGCATTATTTGGACCCTTCCCAGTATTTATTCCCTTTCTGAATTCTGTCATTTAACATTGTCATTCATATCACCCTAATTTTTATTTTGACACCTTCCCAAATTTGAGTTATATTTTGAATCCTTTGATTATATAATTTTGATTTATTTTATTCTCCATATATTATTTTGATCATCCCAATTTTTATCGTTGATTGTTAATTCTGAGAAACTATCTCGGAATAACGGACAAAAGAGCCTATCCCTAGGTTAGCCTATAATTATTTATTAATTGAATCATTTTTTTTTATTTCAAATTGATTCATTACTGTATTAATTCTTATTGTTCCGTGTAATTTCAATCATTGATTGTGATCGCGAATTGAATAAATTGGTTAATTATGTTATAATTTTGACGACACTTCATTTCAGTACCGTATTTCTTTCAACTTAAGATAGCCTTGAACATCGAAACACCCTTTCTACCATTTCATTTATTTATATATTTTCAAATTTATTCAACAACGCCGAAGGTGATTAAACACATTTTTATTAATTTTAATAGAAATACTGCGGTTACGATTTGGCGCCCAGCGTGGGGAGCCAAGAACTATAATCTAAATTCAAGGTTGTCTTTTATGAATTTAATTCGATGGGCAATGTTACTGCTAAGCGTACTCGATTATTGAAATTTATTAATAATCCCTCCCTAATTATTGTTGACCCTGTGAAAGAATTAGTTGACAAATTAATTCCGAATCCTGATGATAATGATTCTAACATCCTTAATGAAAATCAAAATAAAGTTCCACTAGACATGTTAAATAGAGAAGAAAACCCTGCTTCCCCTGCTAACCGTGTTTCTCTAGAAATAATTAATGATGATTTAATTGCTATTTATGAAGATTTAATTGATCAAATTTCTTCAATAAATTAAAATAATTCTAATGATGGAGCTGTTGCTAGGCAAATTTCAAACTTGTCAGATAGGTCCTTACTTAATAAAACTATTTAAAATGACATAAGAAATAAGAATGTACAATGTACACCAATTGTCAGATAATTTTAGTAGAATCTTCATTCGTTCTGACCGATCTTTTGACCCTTCCCAAAATCCCATGAATAATAGTAAAAAAGAAAATCAATTTTTAGAAAATCATAATCATTCCCATATCACTCATCCCACATAAAGTAAATCATTAAATGATTTGAATTTTAATTCTTTCAGAGATAATGGTAATAATATCAATTCTCGAAAAGTTTTTCCAGAACCAAATGTATATTATATCCCTAAGGATCTTAAGCAAATCCCTCATGATAAAAATACTAGACACCAAGATTTCAATTCTAGGCCCCAAGAATTCAATTCTAGACCTCAAGATTCAAATTCTTTTAATCCCAACCCTCAAGACTTCAATTCTAATAATTCCCGACCGTGAATGAGTTTTTAACAATTTCCTGATAATTATAACTTCAATAATTATAAAAATAATTATCAAGCATCATTTGGAAGTAGAAGTTCAACTACTCTTGCTGCAATAGCTTTCGAAACTATGAGAAAATGAAATCTAAAATTTTCCGGTTTGAAAACCGAGGATCCTGAAGGCTTTATTATGCAAACTAGATAAGGTCGTTTAATAGTCCCCGTTAATGATCATGTCCTTTTACAAGTATTACCAATTTTTTCTTCCTGGTATAGCTTTAAATTGGTTTCGAGGCTTGCGTTATCAATGGCAACATTTTGAGCAATTCGCTCATTCTTTCCAATCTAGATTTGGAGACTCTGATTTTCAGTTTGAATTAAGACAGGAAATTTATTGACGTACTCAAGGAGAGAGAGAATCTGTTGCTGATTATATTTGTTTGTATGACGTCTCTAGTCGATCGTATAATTCCTGGATTTTCAATTACCTATAGAAGATACAGGAAACCCCGGTCTTACAAGTCTCACAGAACAGTTTATTGATGTAGAAAATCATGCCCCAATTAAACAACGATATTATTCAGTATCCCCTAAGGTTCATGAAACTACTGTTGCTGAAATTGATTCAACGTTAATAGATGGTATAATAGAACCCTCTGATAGTGGATGGTCGTCTCCCGTTATTATGGCAAAGAAACCTGACAGCTCATATAGGTTCTGTTTAGATTTCCGAAAACTTAATAAAGTTACTAAAAAAAGATGCTTATCCTCTACCAAAAATGGACTCAATTTTGAAAAAATTGCGTAGGGGTAAATATTTTTTAAAATTAGATATTAATAAAGGTTTTCTGAATATTCCTTTAAACACAAGTTGTCGTCGTGATAAGACAACTTTTACCGTTCCAGGGCGCTGTTTATTTCATTTTCTACGAAAGCCGTTTGGTCTTACCAATGCTCTGGCAACTTTTGAACGTTTAATAGATTTCCTGATTAGTCCAAAAATGGAGTTATACGCATTTGCTTATTTAGACGATACTATAATAGTTACCGAAACTTTTGAAGAACACCTTCAATGGTTGTCAAAAGTTCTTGATAAAGTTAGAAATGTTAATTTAAATTTAAACTTAAAGAAATGTGAATTTTCTTGTTCACAAATAAAATATCTAGGTTACATTGATGCTGAAAGTGGTTTACATACTGTTCCTGATAAAGTCGCCCCAATTTTAGAATATCCCCTAAACATATGAAAGAATTGAGACAATTTCTTGGAATGGCTTCTTGGTACCGAAGATTTATTCCTAATTTTGCATCAATCTTAGCTCCTTTAAATATCAGATGCTAGTACTACTGGTCTCGGTGTTGTTTTAACTCAACACATAGATAAAGTTGAACGTGCCATTTCATATGCTAGTAGATCTTCAATCAATGCTGAAAGAAATTATACCACAACTGAATTTGAATGTCCTGCAATAATCTGGGCCATTGAGAAATATCGAGGATATTTAGAAGGCTACTATTTTACTGTCGTTACAGACCATGCCAGTTTGAAATGGCTTCACAACCTTAAAAATCCAACAGGAAGATTGGCCAGATGGTCCTTATCACTTTTAGAATATGATTTTGAAATTATTCACCGAAAAGGAAGTTCCCATTATGTCCCTGACGCTTTTTCTAGAATGTTTTAATCCTCAAAAGAGTGAATAAACTTTATTCAATCTTCTAATTCGTCCTGGTATGTCCGTCGTTTCATGGTTTCCTAATTGGAAAATTATTGATGACAAGTTATATCATTTTAATCCCGACCCTTTAATTTCTAGTCTAGTCAAGGATTTAAATGGATGGAAATTAGTTCTACAAATGACGAACGTAATACTGTCCTTTCAGAAGCTCATTATATACCACAATCAGGTCATTTAGACGTAGAAAAAAATTATGACAGAATTGCACAATATTATTATTGGCCCGGTTGTTATCAAGATGTTATTAATTATATTAAAAGATGCGAAATATGTCAAATGTGTAAAGCTGAACAAAAATCCCCTCTAGGTTATATGGGCCATAGCATAGTTAAGAAACCATGGACCATAGTAGCCGCTGATATTATGGGACCCCTTCCCCGTAGCCAATTAGGATTTCAATATATTCTAGTTATTCAAGATCTTTTTACTAAATGGATTGAAGTTTTTCCATTTCGTTCAGACACAGGTAAAAAGATTTGAGACTCTTTTCTAGAATTAATTATAAATCGTTGGGGAACTCCTTAAGTTCTATATAAAGATAATGGTACTGAATTTATTAATAAAATTCGTCGTGCATGATAGTTTCATTCATTGATAACGACCATAAAGTTTGGGATGAACATTTATCTGAATTTAGATTTGCTTACAACACAGCCCACCATTCCTCCTTTAAAACTAGCTCAGCTTTTATAAATTTGGGTAGAGACCCACGACCTATTAATTCTATTAGAAAACTTAAAGATAATATAGATCCTCTTATTGACCCTAAAGCAATTGATTCTTGAAACGAGCGAATAAAGACAATCCAAGTAATAAAAAATTATATTATTAAAAATCTGGATTATAGCTTTGGAAAACAACCTAAACAATATAATGTACGTCGTCGACAAGTTAAACTGGATCTCAAAGACCTAGTGCTTATTCGAAACAGGACCCAATCATCAAAAGAACAAACATATTACAACTAAAGTAAATCCTAAGTTAGAAGGACCCTATAAAATTTCAAAAATTCTTTCTCCTACCGTTTATGAAATAGGTGACTGAGCTGATAATTATATCACAAAAAGTCATATTGAAGATTTAAAACCTTACATTTCTCTGATTAGAAGTTCTTTATTTTAGTTTTAGATTATTTTGACTCATCCTCATCTTGACCCATTAAACCATTCCTTCCTAATCCAAAATGTATGATGACGAACGTATTTTTTTAAACGAAGATTATGATGAGCTGTTTAAAAGATTTGAGAAATTACAAAATAATTATACCGCATCACGTTCCGAATTTGAAAGGAAAAGTTGGAAAACTAAATCGGAAAATTTAGTTCCCTATAAAATTGTTGCTGATTTGCGTACTAAGTATTTTAATCTGAAGACAAATTATGCAATATTTTAAAGAAAGTATGAAAGTCATGCAATTACTACTGATCTTGATGTCTTCTGGACATATGATGACGATGTAAAGGAAAAACAACATCCTGGGTGGAGAAATAATAAGCCTTTCCTCCCCAGTCTTCCCCGAGTTAATCAACGGTACAGAGGATTTTTACCAGGTTTGATTGACGCTCATCACAAGGATCTGCACGTAGAGGAAAAGTTCAGGTACCCTGAACACGCTGGCCAAAGTCTTACTGAAGAGGAATTATTGTGTGAATTCAAAGAAAAATATAATTTGCTTCAAAAGGTCCATAGTCATGATGCCATAATACAAGCAGAATCAGCCAAATGAGATGCAGAAACCCAAGCTTCGTTTGTTCCTGTTGTTCCCGTTTCACCTAAAAAATTTGATGCCTCTATTCAAGTTTCATCTGTAGACAAATTAAATTCCGCATTCCAGATGAAACATGATTTTTCTAAATTAAATTCACCATCATCTTCATTATCAACAAATTCGAAGCATAGTTATGACTCTCAAGTCCCAAAGCCAAAAG
This sequence comes from Andricus grossulariae, assembly GCA_011634705.1. Classification (NCBI taxonomy): domain Eukaryota; kingdom Metazoa; phylum Arthropoda; class Insecta; order Hymenoptera; family Cynipidae; genus Andricus; species Andricus grossulariae. Next base: position 35,842 of record JAABKJ010000517.1, on the reverse strand, counting down.
TTCCTTCTCTTTTTAAAATTAAAATTACTAAACCTAAAAACGTAAACCCAAGAACATTAGAATGGATTAAACGTAATGCCAAAATAGGATGTTGGAATTGCGATAGTTTGTATTATAAATATGAGGATTGTTCACATGCTAAAATAAGAACATCCTGTTATAATTGTGGATTGCAAAACTTTAAAATCATCAACGGGTAGTATACCTTGTTTTGCTTCTTTCACTTCATTATTTATTTTAAGGGGTGTCATTTTGCTTGTATTTTCCATGATTTTGAGTGTACGAAGATTTACAATTATAATACTGCGACGTAATGTATATGATTGAAGGTTTCACAAATTCTATTGTTGTAGATGAAAATATACGATTGATGTGGGAGTCATGTGTTTGAGCTGTCATTGGTAATTTTTGTATGGCGCGGAATTTTCATAGTTGTTCGGTATGAGGTAGATTTCTGTACATAGAGGGTGTTTCTTTTAACTTGAGACATCGCAATATTTCAAAAAATACGCATCCTATGAAAAATATGTGATAACAACTTTTTATTTTCGAGGGGGAAAAGCAACTTTGAAAAAATTTACCTGAGCTTTGTAATTTCAAATGGGAACCCCAATTTTTTATCACAAATTCAGATTCTCCTTTATGAAATACGTAAGTTTTATTTGAAAAGTTTTTTCCTATTCGCGACAGATGACGCAGCAATTGCGAAAAATGTAATTGCTGATTATTTTAAGGACTTCGGTGAGTCCCCTTGCCACTCACCATCGGGGTGCTTGATTTCAGTCAGTCCTGTCGCCTTTCACAAACTTCTGTTGAAAGTTTCTTTCTAATTACCCTTTAAAGGAGGCATCAGTACTTTGAAATATCTTCTTCTAAATCTTTGACTACGTCGCGGAACCCTCGATGAAGTTTTCATCATACACAATGAGATGTCAAGTGAACGTAAATTCCGAACAAGAACTAATGAAAATCGTAGAGCGGAGTAACGCATAAAAGACTATTGCTAACCAAAAACAAACTAATATCGCCAAGTGAGATGGCACATTGTCCAAAGAGAATTAAGATCAAGAAACAAATGAGTCTAGCAGCATGGATAGGCACACGTATTGTAAATCGAAAGCAGGAAACAATTGAAGATTGCATAATTAGGTAACAAGTGAACTTGAGCTGCGAACAAGAACAAAAGAAAACCGTAGAGCGGAGTAACGCATAAACGACTATTGCTAACAAAAAACAAACGAATATCGCCTATCGAGATGGCACATTGTCTAACGAGAATTTAGATCAAGAAGCAAATGAATCTAGCAGCATGGAAGGGCGTACGTATCAGAATCGAAAACAGGAAACAATGAAAGATTGCACAATGAGGTAGCAAATGAACTTAAACTGTGAACAAGAACAAATGAAAATCTTAGAGCGGAGTAACCCATAAACGATTATTGCTAACCAAGAATAAACGAATATTGCCAAGCGAGATGTCACATTGTATCAAGAGGATTAAGATCAAGAAACAAATGAATCTAGCAGCGCGGGAGGGTGCACATATCAGAATCTAAAACAGGAAAGAATGAAAGATTGCACAATGAGGTTGCAAATGAACTTAAACTGTGAACAAGAACAAATGAAAACCGTAGAGCGGAGTAACGCATAAACGACTATTGCTAACCAAAAACAAAGGATTATCGCCAAGTGAGATGGCACATTGTCCAAAGAGAATTAAGATCAAGAAACAAATGAGTCTAGCAGCATGGATGGGCGCACGTATGTAAATCGAAAGCAGGAAATAATTAAAGATTACACAATGGGGTAGCAGAGTGAACTTAAACTGTGAACAAGAACAAATGAAAATCGTGGAGCGGAATAACGCATAAGCGTCTATTTCTATTCAAAAACAAACGAATATCGCCAAGTGAGATGGCACATTGTCTTAAGAGAATTAAGATCAAGAAGCGAATAAATCTACCAGCGTGGATGGGCGCACGTATCAGAATCGAAAGCAGGAAACAATTAAAGATTGCTCAATGAGGTAGCAGAGTGCACTTAAGCTGCGAACAAGAACAATAATGATAATCATAAAGCGGAGTAGCGCATAAACGACTATCAGTAACTTGAAACGAACGAACATTGCCAAGTTAGATGGCACATTGTCTAAAGGGAATTAGCATTAAAAAATAAATAAAGTTCGCAGCGCGGATGGGCGGACGTATTCATTTGATTTGGGTATGTTGATTGCGTTCATTTCAGTTGGTCGTAATTAGTTGCTTTCGTTTGGTCACGTTCGCTTCAGTTGGTTTGGGTGTCGTTGTATTCCCTCATTACATCACTTCATTAATTTTACAGTGGAAATTCTATCTGAACAACAGAAGATTGAAATGATTCTTATTTATGGAGAAAGTGGCAGGAATATGAACGATGGTCAGTGTCCAACCGAAAAGAAGGAAGCAGCGATCAACAGTTACTGGAGTTGATGAAGAAATCGCGATTTTAGCTGCAGTCAATCAAAACCTTCATGTTAGTACTTGACAACTAAGTCGCGGTTCCGGAATTTCTCTATCCAGTGTTTGAAAGGTATTAAAACGTAATAAACATCATCCTTATCATACTTCACTGCATCAAGTACTGCATGGCAGACGAGTCGTCTTTCACAAAGCATGGTAACGTTAAGCGGCACAGCATGCATTATTGGAGTAAACAAACCCCACAATGGTTGCGTGAAGTTGAGCATCAGCGTTCATGGTGATGAATGTTTGGTGTGGAATAATTGGAGATCAACTTATCGGTCCATATTTTATTAATGCAAATTTGAATGGTGAAAAATAAAGTAACTTTTTAGAAAATAAACTTCCAATATTGCTTGAAGACCTAAGCTTGGAAGTGCGACACAACATGTGGTTCCAACACGACGGTTGTCTAGCACATTATTCGGTAATCGCTAGGGAATTACTCAATCGCGAATTCAATGGACGATGGATCGGTAGAGGAGGTCAGACAAATTGGCCTGCCCGATCGCCAGATTTTCCGGTGCTGGAATCTACATATTTGTGGGGCTATCCCAAGAGTCACGTGTATCAAGAAGTGCCCACAACTGGTGATAACAAGATCGAGCGAGTCAGGTCTGCCTGTGCATAAATAACGCCAGGCACACTCCGCAGTTATGTGGAATCTTTTGAAGCTCGGATTAACAAGTGCATCGAAGAACGAGGAAAACATTTTGATCACTTCTTATAAAATGTTAATTGAAAACGAGCACCCCGATGGTGAGTGGCGAGGGTACTCGCCGAAGTGAAGTACCCCGATGGTGAAGGCGAGGGGACTCACCGAAAACCAGCACTACGATGGCGAGAGGTGGAGGGACTCACCAAAATAAAGCAACGCGACGGTGAGAGGCGAGGGGACTCACCGAAATCAAGCATCTCGATGGCGAGAGCGAGGGGACTCATCGATATAAAGTACATCGATGGTGATAGCCGAGGGGACTCACCGAAATCAAGCACCACATTGATGAGAACCAAGGGGACTTACCGAAGTCCTTGCAGTAATCAATAATTACATTTTTCGCAATTGCAGCGCCATATATCGCGAATCGAAAAAAAAATTTCGAATAAAACTGACGTATTTCATAAAGATGAATCTGCATCTTTGATACAAAACTAGGTTTCCCATTTGAATTTATGATGTTGCCCACACTCCTGCCTTCTGGGGGGGGGGGGTACATTTTTCAAAGTCGCTTTTCCTCGAAAATAAAAAGTTTTTATTACGGATATATTTTCATACGATGTTCGGTAAGGTTTATCTAACGCTCACTTTTCTGAGGGCGTTATAGGCTTATTACATGGCGGTTTCGAACATAACATATTAAAACAACAGCTTTCGCCCTACAGGAAGACAACAAACTATTGAATTAAAAGAAAAAACATGTGGGAATGATTGTACAGAAGAAATGAAAGATGGTTAATAAAACATAGACATAATAGATCATTGATTAAAAATAGAACTTTTACTAAAGTACTTGGAAAAATACATGAATATAGTCCCCAAAATTTTAAGTTGATCAGAGCAAAACTCCCGAAGTTATTGACTAGTTAGTCTCCTCTCCTTTCAAACTGTAGATCCGACAGCTGCGGGTGGTCAGAAAGGCAGCGCGCCTACACTATATAAAACACTGTATTATATTTTAAAAAAAGACTAACGTCAGTCAGTAGTTGTACGTCCGATCGTTTGATTGTTCTCAGTGAATTTATAATTTCGTTAAGATATTTTCTGTTAGAAAATACCGAGATTATCTGAAGTTTCGAGAGATGACGGAACAGGTACAAGAAATTATTTGCGCAGAACGAAAAAAATGCCCAATCCAAAAAACAAAACGAGAATTAAGCTAATACGAAGAGCGCATCATCGAAAAAATATAGTTGAATACCAGTACGAGCGTGCCGGAAGTCGTTGAAAAACATTATAGAATCATCGATTTGTTGCTTCTTCTCTCAACAATTGCAAGTGTGGTCAAATGTGCTCAGTGTGACGGCTCAATTCAGTCGAAAATTTGCAAAAACGAAGGGCTTGGCTTTCAAATCCAGGTAAAATGTGCCAAATGCGATCCACGCTACATACCGTCGAGTGAGAAAACGGTTCATCGCTACGAAATCAACACTCGATTTGCTTTCGTAATGCGTACATTAGGTTTGAGTTTAGCAGGCGGCAATAAGTTTTGCGGTCTAATGAACATTGCAAGTAATTTTGTATCCAAACTGTCTTATTTGGATACTATGGAGTCGACTTGCTCTTAGGTCGAAACGACTGCTGAAAGATTTCTCCTTTCCTCCGCAGACGAAGAAAAACAGAAAACAAGTGCAAATTCGGAGTCTGATACTTTAACCGTGTTTGGCGATGGCACGTGGCAGAAGCAAGGCTTCAGCTCCATGTTTGGCGTCACTTCATTGATTGGTTATTGGACTGAAAAAGTTATTGATATTTTCATACGTAGTTTGCATTGTCAGCTTTGCAAATTATGGAGGGAAAAGTTGAATACTGCTAAATTTAAAGAGTGGTACGAAAAACACGATGATAATGGTAAATGCCAAGCCAATCATCAAGCCAGTCATCTACGTGATCTGGTAAAAAATACTACTAAAGATAAAGTTGTGAAAATAGGAAAAAATGCAGGAAGAACACGGCGAAGTTAAGTACTCGGCGGCAAAGCAAAACTCACCGGAATACTACAGATACTACGGAGCAGCAACAAGGTATAATTGTGATTCGGTAGAAAAAATGAAAAAATGCCATCCGAGCAACGTACAACCACCAACAGTCGACAGACGATAATCCTCAACACAATAAGTGCCCGAGCGGTGAGAACTCACGGTGTCCGCATCAAAAAGCTCTGGTCACAGCAGGAGTGGAAAATTGTTAACACAATTACACTCCACTTCCAGAAGCTTTTATACAAACGATCAAACCGATTTACGAAGATCTGAGTAACGACGATCTCCTGGAAAGGTGTCTTCGAGGTTTTACCCAAAATGCCAACGAAAGTTTGAACCAGCTAATTCAGATAATTGCGCCGAAAAAATTATCTAACAGCAGGAAAATTGTTGAATTTGCTGTCTCATTAACAGGGCCGACATACAAGCTCAGCAGCAGAGCAAAGAAGCCAAAATAAGGCAAATACTTGAGACAAAGAAGGCTGAAGACATCGAAGCTACTGCAGGGAGTCTACTTTATGGAGCTGAAATCGATCATTCAGTGTAAGTTGAAAAAAAAAACACATTTTTTCACTTTGTCAGGTATTAAAACTTTGAACGCATTTTTCTCAAAACCACTTTTCATAATCCGTGTTCACTGCCATTGAAAAACTACATTACCGCTTCATTTGGAACGTGGTGCACAATTCTTTCATGTAAAATACCTCCTCCAACGTTCAGTTGGAGAATTGTTTTTACATATAAGGGGTTTTTTTTACTAACAACATTACGGAATTTTTCGTAAATAATAGCAGTTTTCACTTCAAACAACGCAAATCGTCTATTTCTAAAGACGTTCTTCGAAGAGCTCCGTCACCGACTTGTTTGTCGATATCTTCACATGAAAAAATTTAACAATATTGTTGAAACTATACTTAATAATGTACAAAAGGTTAAAATAAATTTGTTCAATCCATATTTATAAAAAAAATTAACAAAAATGTGTTTTTTTCACGCTAAAACCCTTAGCCTTAGAAATATAGTTTCAATTTTGAGTAATTAAAAAAATATCCCAGAAGCAATGTAGGATAATAATGCTGACTATGAAGTAAAGGATAAAATTGCATTATTAAATTTTAATGTCAAAGATAATTTTGTAAATACCAAATTAATTTCAACAGCATTTCTGATCAAGGATATAAGTGAAAATATGGATATAGCTATCAAAACAATTAACAACGGAAGACATGATATAATACATTTACAAATTCTGACACCAACAATGTTAAAACAACACAAATATAATTTCAAACGCAATATAAAAGGAAGATCCATTTTGTATGATATTACACGTGGCGATATTAAGGGACGTAGGCTCGTACTTTGCTCACAAAACTACTCCAAACAAGTAGAGAAGAAATGGGAAGGCCAGCATATTAGTCCTAGATACCTTGTTTGACGCCGGAAAATTGGAAGACCGAATCTATCGAAGAGGACGGTTGTATCTGCTGCAGACAGACTCTTTTACTGATGTTATGTCCTGCGTGCGGCTTGCACTATAAGCATAGATCTTTATGTGCTCTATATAAAATGCACATGTGACATTATGCTCGCGTTGATTTTTGTCGTCGCAAAAGGACCCACACAAATTGCGTAGTGCAAGAGAGATTGGCAGAAGTTTGATTCAAAAGAGTAGAGAGCTCATGGTGTCGCTCTGAATGAAGCCCATCTTAAAATGGACGCTGTTCGTTGTCACACGATAGTTTACAAATGAGGTTCTGAATCTTGTTTCCCAAATTGCCGTCAATCGCTCCATGCACCTCAGACAGAAGGTACGCCTATAAGAATTTGAACCGATAGCTTCGCGGTCAATTAGAAAGCTCTCTCGGCAGGCTGTTACTCCTTTTTTCTAGCTACGTTTTTTCGTACATTTTTCTTCACACAGGCCCAAATCTTCGAACGATCCTATCGTTTAGGATAGCTGTAAAGATTTTATAAAGCGTGATCAGGCAAGTTATTGGCCGGTAGTTCCCCGGATTGGATGAGTCGCCTTTTTTCGGTAAGAGTACAAGGCGTCCTAAAACCAGACGCTGCGAGATTGGTGTCTCTTACGTTAAACATGACGTTTTCCTAGTTCAATCTCATACCAAATTTTTTTTTACAAAATTAATAAAAAAGCTAACTGGGAAAAAGTTGAATTTTGAAACAGTAACGTTAAAGATATCTAGTTCCGTTTGAAAAGTGACTCACCGATCACTCGATCCTAGAGTCTTTTTTGCATTGGAAATGACAGCATAAAGTTTTTATACTCAAAAATTGGACAAACAAAAAAGTAAACCATAGAATAATAGAACTTACTTTTTACAGTCTACCTACATCTTTTATTTCAGCATATTCTTTGATGTCCTGTAGCCATCGTAAAGGCGTAACGACAATAGGATCTTCAGTGATAACTACATGCCTGCGGTTTGTTCTGTTTTGCATTGCCTTAAATTCAAGAAATCCATCTCGGTGCCTGTATGGGATAACGATAAATTCCTGAAGGTCGACTTTTCCAAGGATTCGGCCTTGGTTCCCTATTTCTTTTTCAAACGGAAGAAGTTTTGTTCTTCCATAAGGAGGAGGAAAGAAAATTCCAGGAAGATACGAACTTTCAGAACTTCTGCTGCTACTAGATTCAGGTGAACTTGGTTCTGTAAAAATACGATAGAGATGCATAAAATTGAACGAGACAGCAATTTTTTATATTAGTTCTGTCACGTAATAATTTATTGAACAGTTTGGGGGCCTAGTATAAATGACGTAAATTCTTTTGAGTGGGGTCCCTACATGTTTAAACCCATTTTTCACGTAGGACATTTTCATGTCTGCGAATCGCTGAAAAAACAAAGGTTAAACAGATTTTATTGTATAAACGGTTATTTTTCAGCCTGTTGGCCTTAAAAAGTTGACTTGCTTAAACTTCCTTTTTTTCACAGAATTTTCTTTAAAACTGACCCTTAAAAACTAACATGCATGCATACCTTATCTCTAAGATCGCACTCTATTATCGCCTTGCCTTCCTCGCTTCGCTTCGCTCGCATGTCCCTACTCTCTCGCATTGCATCAATAAAACCATGCTTATTCCACTCCTTTCCACCTCTACGCACTCCTCAAACCCCCCTTTCCACACAGTTCACACATTCTCTTCTCCCTGGAGAGCCAGAACCTATTAAAATCCTCCATGTACCCACATATCATCCTCGCTATAAGATCCGGTTTAACCTTGACTCTCTTATTCTCTCTTCCCCTGCTGTCCTCTCTCTTTCTCTCTCACCATGCCGTTTTTCTTAACCAAATCATATACCTCCCTTCCTTCATCATGCATCCTTCTCACTTCATCCATCTGCAGTATATTCGTTCTAAAATACCTTACCCTTTCAGCCTCCAACCTTTCACCCCCTCTCTTGTTCTCCTTCAACCACCAACACTCCCTAACCAACTTACTTCCCACCTCTTCCAAAAATTTCTCCTCATATTTACACTTTCGACTCCCCGCTAGAATCCCTACACGCGATCTCCCCGTCTCCCTCCTGACAGTATAATTAGGCGTGTTCCTTGTCAACCCCAAAGTCCACTTTACATACCTCTCCTGCGTCCTATTTACCTCTTCACTTTCCTTTCACCCCCACACCTCTACTCCATACAATAGCACACTCATCACTAGTGAGCCAAAAAATTTCATTCTCCTTCCAAAATCATCTGCAAATAACTTCTTTCCGAACACTCCACACCTGCCTCATCACAACATTTTCCCTCCTCACTCTCTCTTTTATGTGAGCATCCACTCCCCCGTTCCTCCGAAACACCTTCCACCTGCTTTTCTGACCACCATAACCTTGGACTTTTCCGCATTAAGCTTTAACCTTTTCTTATCCAGGTATCTTCTCAAACTCTTCATCATCTCCTTTAAGGCCTCCTCGCTTCTTGCCACTCTTACAACCGACATTTGGACTGACACGTTGAACACAAAAAACTACATTGGAGTGACAGTCCATTATGTTGTAAATGAAAATCTGAAGAGTGGTTTGTTCGGTGTTCGCGAACTAAGAACAAGTCATACTAGCGAGAATATTAGGGATTCTCTTCGCGGTATATGTAGAAAGTGGGACGTTAAAACAAGCAGAATTAGCGCGATTGTTACAATGGTCCTAATGTGGTCCGAGGAGTTGATCCTTTTATTGGAAAAAACGTTCATGTAGCCTGCTGTACTTACACTAGCAAGTGACACACTCCACCTTAAAACAGATTTAAAGCTTCTTCTTCTTTGTTTTTGGCTTCTTGATTCAATCAAAAGGCCATGACATAACCACTAACGTCTGGATGTATTCCACAAATTCCATATTAAATTCCTTCAAAATGTAGTTGTTATTTTCTTTGGATAGGTTCCTCATAGGTTTCCAGCATGGACTATGTTCCTGCAAAAAATCCACGGCAATTAACTTCTGTAATAGGCGTCCGGCAAATGAAAACTTCCGATCCCACAAAGGCGATCTCCTCACTCTCTGCCGGCCTAGTCAATAAAAGGGTAAAGGAGGGGAATCGCCCGCGCAGGAAGGCGCCAAATTCAAAACCATACATATGTCAGTCGACAGATAGAATACTCTAAATCAGGCAATACATCTATGAGAGTAAAAAAGAAAAGCTCTGCTTGTAAATTAAACAACAATTAAAGATGATATCGTTTATATCCATCTGACCTGGAGGAATCCCCGCGTCGACACGCTCAAAGAACCCGTGCAGCGCCGGTCTACCCCCAGTCAAGATAGGGCACTAATTCAGGAGGCCTGGGTAAACTGAGGCTTCGAAATCAGGGCCTAGGCGTCTTGACATTTACCCCTGAGAAATAATTCCCCCACGTACCATAGATCCTGCCATAAGGTCATCACAAAGCAATCCGAAATTCGAAATCTCATTGACATATCTCTCGCAAGTCGCGTACCGGAAGACCTTTTAAAGCGATGACTAGAAATCTAGAGGCCTGCTTGGCCACTTCATCAGCAATCTCATTTCCCCTGATCCAACCATGAGCCGGAATCCAGCAGAAACGGATGTCAAAGCCCTCTCTCATGGCAGCCGCCACGCTGTTTCCCATCACACGCGCCAGTATTGAGCTCTTAGGTTCCGAGAATCTGTGGAGTCAGTGAAAATAACCACGTTTCTCATGCCCGACTCCAAGACGAACCTCACCGCATAGAACAGCGCGTACAGCTCTGCCGAGAGGATAGACATGTGGTCTCGCAACCGAACTCCAAACCTAACATCCCTTAGAGGGCTGTAGAATCCGCAGCTCACGACCCCCAGGGACGGCTCAACCGATCCTTCCGTGAAGACACATGTTGCCCCAGGAAAGCGGGAACCTACAAATTCGGCAAATAGTGGCATAGTGGCACAGTCCTTGAAGGCTTCATCAAACTCCAATTCTACGGGAATCCCCGCCAGCAAATCGTTCCAAAGATCGTCAAAATAACCCGGATATAAGGCGCAATCCATAGCCGCCGCAAAGACGCCCATGACCTCATATGCCGGCCTTGAACCGCATTTATCATGGTTAACTTTGAAAGTCCTTGCCCGAGCTTCAGAGGCTAGATCCTCCAATTTCCTCGCTATGAGACCGCTATTCCAGCAGAAATTACGTAGGATAAACCTATTTGCCAGCAAAGACCTGCGAAATGACAGGGGAGTCTCGGCAGCCTTAGAGAGGAGTACCGTGATGGGCGTCGAGCTCATACAGCCCAAAGCCACCCTGAGAAATGCATAATCAACAGTGTCCAGAAGTCTCAAAGCCGTCGCGATAGCCCTGAAAAACAGGGGAGCACTTCACTCCAGACTTACTCTAACCAACCACTTATGGACTGTGAGCAAATAGGAGGGAGAGGCGCCCGGAAAGATTCTCGCAATAATCCCTAGTATATTGATTGCTCTGGAGGCTTTAGCGGCGACAGCCCTAATGTGAGGTATCCAGGACAATCTTCTATCAAGTATGATGCCCAGATAGTTGAGGGTGGGCTGGCATTGAATAAGTGCCTGATTGATCGTACTAGAGATGTCCTGGGTCCTCAATCTTCCTCTGGAGAAGATGCACAGCCGCGACTTTGCGATTGAGATGCAAAGACCCTAAGGCGCAAGCCAGGATATGTTATCCCGGCTTTCTAAAGGCCAAGTTGAACAGGAGCAGAGAGAGAGACAACGCCCTGGCGACGCCCACCGCAAGCTCTCTTACCGGAACCCCTAAGTCTCTCATCTCATCAATCAAGGGCCCCGGTGAAACAGCATTGAACGCACCCTTTGAATCCAATGCTAACGCAAGCGTGTTTTTGCTGCTGCCAAAGCCCATCATCATGTCCGAGACAACCGAGGCCACTCAGTCCATGGATGACCTGTCCCTTCTAAACTAAAACTGGAATCCCGGAATCCAGTTGTTGTGTTCAGCCAGATATTCCAGCCTCCTCTGTATCAACCTCTTTAATAACTTGCAAAACGTGGATGTGAGGGATATAGGCCGGAAGCCTTTCTCACCCGATTTAGGGATGAAGTGTACTCGGGTGTCTCTACAGGCTTCCGGAAAAGAGGAGGCGTGGAGCATCGCGTTGAAGAGAGCATGCAAAAAACTCAACAACATATCCGAGAAGCCCCGTATGACTTGATACCAACGGCGGACTGGCGTGGACCCTCAGGGTCCACGTGCGCCCTCCCTCACCCCTATTGGTGTGGCGCCCCTGAGGACACTTGAGCACCCCCTAGAACAGCTTTGTATACGAATATATTTTTATAAACAAAGATATTGAACAATTAATGAAGCGCAACCAAAAATCTTCTTATCTCAGTCTTATCTCAGTTTCCTATACTGCTGGGTCAGCTGATTAAGTATTGATAAAGTATTTTTCAGAACAGATTTTACATGTTTCTGTCGCTTATTGACTCAAAAACTACAATATTCAAAAATCGTAATAATACGCGGAAGAAATCAATTTCTTATCTCACAAAATTAACCGAGCAATGTTAAGTGTTTTAGGAAAAATATTTGCATCAATTGCTAGAAATATACCCTCTAAACTACGTTAGTATAAATATAATATTACAGGTATTTTAAACCGTTGAATGAAAGTATAGCATTGTTTTCCTAAATACTGGACAGTTTGGTTGTTGCATAAGAAATACAATTTTGAACTTTTCCAAGGCATGATGAAGCAAAGTACAAAGAAATGCATTACGGTTCTTTCCGGAGCATACGCACTGACGCCGAAATAACTAGTGAAGAGGGAGGGAAGGTCTCCTACAGCTGTCTATGGTGGATGTGTTTTTATTGCGAAGTGAGTTTTCCGAGTGCGGGCGCTCTCTCCCATTGAGTATGGTCACTCCACGGGAGTTCGGATTCTTGATTGTTATCAAGAAGCCATCTGTTACTTGTTTTTGTTGCCTGTGTGCTACAGAAAAGCTCTGCTATCAAACAGCATAACCTCTAAGGCGGCCGATGCGGCCTCACCAGACCCTCTGGTGAGCAATGAGAACATCGAAACCAATAAAAAACTAACCTCAGATGTTTTTGAAGTCGCCGAATACCTCGTTGACATGAGGAAATCGAAACGACACAAGACAGAGGACAGTGATATTACAAACGCTCTCTCTCAAACTCTCCCGAAGGGTAATGACGATTCCGAATTTATGGACCATTCTGACCTCAACATTACTGACACGAATATCAGAACACAGACTAACGATGAAACACACACTAATGGCCGGACATAGACTAACGACAGAACACAGACAAGCGACAGACAACAACAATTCAATGTCAGCCTGCAGGGTGGTGGATCGACAAATCCCTTGAGAGTATGTGTTTGAGGACCTCCATCCCATCATATTTTATCACCTGTCAGGGTGTCATCAGCGGAATCGCTCTTGAACATTCGGAGAATGAAATAAAAGACAACCTGGTTATACTCAGCAATGCCCAATCGATCGAGATTGTAGATGTTCGCCTTCTTGACAGAAAAAGTATTGATAAAGATTCCAACAAAGTTTCCTGCGTCCCCTCGCGCTCCATTTTGCTAACCTTCAAAGGTAGAACTCTCTCTCCCGGACATATCAGTAAACAATGGCGTTCAAAAGCTCTCTGCCAACGTTGCGGTGATGACGCCAACGTCGATGATTCCCCCTGCCCGAACGCGAATGAAACCCCTAAGTGCGTTCACTGCTCAGAAATCCACGTCGCAAATTCTAGAGAATGCCTGGAATGCATATTCCAAAGGGACTTTCGCTCATATGCCATTCACAACTGTCTAACATTCGTGAAGGCAAAAGCCATCCACAGGCCCAGGAAATCCCAAAGCAACCTTATAGTGACTCTCACTTCAACGCGAACAACTACCTCGCACTCAGAAATGTTCCTCCCCCGATTACTCCCCCGTCCTCTCCCCTGTTGGCTTTCACAGAATCAGTCTTGCGCACCTCTGCCCACACACCTACCACCTCCATCTCAGTCCATTCTCCCCCTTCCCTCATGAACCCTAGAGGATATAAAAACAAACAGTCTCAAGTGACTGAATCCGCCAGTCGTCGCAGGAACTCAGCTCCCAACCCTTCCTCCTCAACCGTATATAACACAAGGGTGCCAAGCTCCCTCCCCAATAGCTTTGCTCTACACTCTTCATGATCACTTAACAAGGGAACCCCCTCTTCTTCCCCTGACCACCCAATCTCAAGAAACAATAGGCATTGTAACCCTCCCCAACAATCTTATTCTACTTCGACTCCTTCCTCCCTCCCGTCTTCCCCTCCCCTCTCCAAATACCCTAGTCCCCTCCTCATCATCGAACTTACTTACAATTATTGGCAATCTACTTTTAATACTCACTAATTTCATCAGTTTTCTTTCCTCTGCTAGTTTCCCAAAAACATAGGAATACCAAAACTTAACAAACAAAAGAAGCGTTCTCGCGACTATTTCAAAGGACTTTGACATCCTGTTACTTTGTGAGACATTCCTAAAGCCTGATAAATCATTTTTCCTGAATAGTCTAGAAACTCTTTCCATATCTATTTTCACTTCACTTCGTCAACTTATTATCGTTTCCGTTTACAGGGTACCCTCTGCGGGCGGATGAATCTCAGAAAATACCTGGAAAAGATATTTAGAATCAGCTAACGATGTCCATTCGAATAACGTTCTTATTGTTCTTATTAGCGGAGATTTTAATTCACATAACAGCTTATGGGCTAGTAACCGAGTTTGTCAAAATGACGAAGCACTTTGTGCAGCCCTTGATGATTCAGACTTCATTTGTTTAAATAATGGGAAGTCAACTTTTGTTAATCGTCCAGATGAATCTCCCTCGATTCTCGACCTTACATTTATAAGCCCTGAATTTTTACCTTTTGTGCTCATGATGTATGGCACGGCGCTCTAGGCAGTGTTGAATTCAGGGGGACTGACTTTCTTCCGCCTACATCGGATCTCATCTCTAGCTACAATTCTTTTGTTGACTGCGTGGATGAGGCTATCTTGTCATCCGGGGTGACCTCGGCCACTTCCAAATCACCAAACTATGGCCACCCATGTGAAAACAAACCTTTTGTTCCAGCTCCATGATGGAATGAGGCATGCGATACCGCTGTTGAGGATAGGCGTAAAGCACAACTAAAGCCAAACGCACCCTCAATGAAGCCAGAAGAAAGTCAATTCAAAGTTTTTGCGAAAGAATTTGCAACCTCTTCTTGCTCGGCAGATAGCAGCGTGATTTCAAAACCACACGATCTTGCAGTTGAAATGTGTCCTTATACCAACCAGTTCTTTGAAGCTCCACTCACCGAAAATGAACTTACGATAGCCATTTCTTCCTTAAAAATTAAATCTTCTCCCGGACTAGATAAAGTTGATAATAATATCATTAGTCACTTTCCTTCCGAAGTCAATACCATTCTTTTAAAAATGTATAACGACACCTTATTGTCTGGCTCCCTTCCACCTTCCTGGAACACTTTTTTGGTATTTTTCATTTCCAAGTCAACGCCAGGCAAATTTTGACCTATATCCTTAGCCTCCTGTTTATTTAAGTTAATGGAAAAACTAATTTACAATAGACTTAATTGGTACTTTGAGCATAACTTTCATGTCTCCCCTACACAATTCGATTTCCGAAAAGGTATATCTTGCGCGGATAATCTGGCCTTACTCTCCACGGAAATTTGGACGGGTTTCGTCAAGGGTGAGGTCAAAGTGGGTCTTTTTCTCAGTGTCATCCCCCAAATTCTGGTGAAAGATCTTAATGATCTAGGCGTACATAAAAATATAGCTAAATTTATTGACAACTATTTCATGCAAAAACATTTATTTCAATATCAATGGCGAATTGGTTGGACCTAAAGTAAGGACAGTGGGCCTTCCCTAGAGCTGAATTTGGAGTCTCATAATGTATTCATTTTATACCCGCAAGCTCCATCGACTTTTGCCGCCGGAGTGTATCATATACGAATTTACAGATTATATAGTAATCTTATTTAGATCCAGATTTCCCGCACTTTGCATCACATCCCTCCAACAATGCATAAATGCATTTGCAGAATTTTTATCGGAATGCGAATTAGAAATTTGCCCCGAGAAAACGAAATGAGTTCTTTTTAACAAAATAAAATTGAATTTTGATGACCCTGTATATACTTTATATATAAATAACTGTATTATTAAGCTCATATTTACACATTCCAAAACCACAAATTCTTTGATAAACTAGAAAAAATTAGAAACCAAGCCCTGAGATTAGCCGTAGGCTATAGGAAAAGTACCCCATAAATGTAATTTTAGCGGAAACATGTGAACCCCCCCTTAAATTTCGATTCAGTTTTCTACCCAAAAAATATATCGTAAACATTTTCTCAAATCTTAATCACCCCCTAACAAACAAGCTTGAGGAGTTTGGACACTCCTTGACATTCTACACGAATGGCTCAAAGTAATATTATCCTAGCATGGGTACCAGACCATAAGGTCATCCCGGAAAACGAGCTCGCGGATGTAACCGCGAAATCAGCCTTTGTTAACGCTCCACTCCTAAATATGGGGCTTTCCCCATCGGACTTTGTCAGCTCCTTCAAAGAACACCTCAATAAAATTTGCCAAGACTATTGTGAAACAAGAGGAAAGCGTTTCGGTACTTTTTACACAAAAGACTTGTACAAAACCCGTAGAAAACCTTGGTTCGCTAATTTCATTGTTTAAAGTGAGTGGCTTGCATCCCTTTGTCGCATGAGAAGTAATCACCACTCGCTTAGAACTAGCTTAGCCCATAAGAACATCATAGACTCCCCTAGTTGCCCTTGGAACCCTCAAACAGACGAAGACCTTGAACACGTCCTGTGGCAATGCCCCAGATTCAATGCTTTCTATCCTAGCCTCCTAAAGTGTCTTTACAAGACACTTAAATATGCACCATCATTCCATATCAATGAATTCCTAGCTAATCCCCTCATTAGAGTGGTTTCTCATGTTTTTAGATTCCTTAAAAAATCCAACCTCCAAATATAAAAAAAACCCTACTGGGCAGTTCGCTTATTTTATTTCAGATAACAAACCTACCGTTTCACCATCATCTATGGAATCACACACTAGCTGATCATGGCTGTATATGTATACACACGACTGCAGAGTCGGTTTGAAGCCAACGCATACGCACCGAATGCGCACTAGAATCATCAATTATCAGTAGAGAAAGAAAAACGATATTGTACAGACTCTTCTCTTTCTCTACGCGCCGCTTATTATGAGGTTTAGGCATCAACATATAGAAATGGACTGGTGACACCGTGGGGAAACGCGAATGGCAATTAGAAAAAGAAGGAAGTGCGGTGGTCAATCTATCTCTTTCTCTTGCAGAAGCGTCGCTTATTAATCGAATGCTTTGTGCATGTCACTTTCATTTTCACAGCTTATCTCTTTTTATAATGTTCAAATCAAATAAATCTATTCACAATATATTTTATTCTATTATTTTCGATAATGTTTACGATATTTACAACGCATGGGCATGGCATATACGCAGAGGCTATCAAGAGAGAGAGTACAGTCCTGAGTCCCAAACATCGTAAACGTTCTGGACCAATCACCTTCAACCAGAAAGAGACAGGCGGACCACCACTCTCTAGCTTCTCTTTCTAATTGCCATTCGCGTTTCACCCATGGGGTCACCACCCAGATAGCGAAGTGCGCGCACGGTGCGACGCACCACGTGCGGATTTTCTCGCACGACGTGCGCGCAGGGGATGACACAGCTGCGTCCTCATATGCACGACAGGTGTGTCGCTCGTCGTGAGGGTCGCACGTCATGCGTGCCGGTGCGGGTATGGTGCGTGCACACATTTAGGTTTTTAGAGGGTACAGAAAATATTTGTATTGATATTTTCGAATAAAAAGCAGGTAATTTATCATGAACGTATTTTTTTGTTATGGATGGAAGGAATATTTATGCATTTTAGTTGCACATTAGCAATTCAGTTTCCGCAAGTTTATATCAACAATAATCAATATTTTTCGCTGCAATTACAAGATACAGGCACATAAAACTGACAAAAAACATAAAGACGTAGGTAAAAAGTATATTTTTCGTTTGGATAATAAAAAAAATGATGACCTGAAACAAAAATTACCTTTCTTTAATTGTTTAAACAAAAAATAAACAGTTCATAACCGTTTTCACGTCACTTATTAAAGTTTCAGCGAATGATATTTATTATTTTGGACACAAACATACTAATATTTGTTGTTGAAATAATAAAAAAAAAACAAGATTGAACCGAAATTAACTGTTTTCAATTATTCAAAACATAAATAGGCTATTTATATCCGTTTTCGCATTTCTCGAAGTTTCAGCGACAGATATTTATTATTTTGGGCACAAATATGCAAATATCGTAAGCAAAAAATGCCCCTAACGAAACTAACATTTAAACGCACGCATTTACATAAGTGTAATATTTAATATCACAAACTTCAGGATCTGATACTTTTACGAGATTAGCACGTTTGTGTACACAATAATAAATATTTTTCGCTGAAACTTTCAGAAATTGAATGAAACATAACAAAAACGGTAAATAGCCTATTTGTTGTTTGAATAATAAGATAAAAATAAGATTAAACACAAATTAACTGTTGTTAATTTTTCACAACAGAAATAGGCTATTTATATCCGTTTTCGCGTTTCTCAAAGTTTCAGCGAAATATATTTATGATTTTGGGCACAAACATGCAAGTATCGTACGCAAGAAATGCCTTTAACGATACTAACATTAAAACGCACGCATTTACATAACTGTAATATTTAATATCACAAACATCAGGATCTGATAGTTCTGCGAGATTAGCACGTTTGTGTCTACAATAACAACTATTTTTCGCTGAAACTTCCAGAAATTTTATGAAACATAAAAACAACGGTAAATGGCCTATTTGTTGTTTGAATAATAAAAAAAAACAAGATTGAACAGAAATTAACTGTTTTTAATTATTTAAAACAGAAATTAGTTTTTTATATCCGTTTTCACGTTTTTCAAAGTTTCAGCGAAAGATATTTATTATTTTGGGCACAAACATGCTAATATCGTAAGCAGAACATGCCCTTAACGGTTCTAACATTAAAAAGCACGCATATTTACATAACTGTCATATTTGATATCACAAACTTAAGGATCCGCTTAAGCTGCAGCTTAATCATCATCTCCATCTGTTCCAATATGGTCTCCGTCGTCGTCTAACTAACCACTAACCTTTCAAGTGTTGGCTTAAGTGACTTTGTATATCGCTGCTTCGTTGCCCGAAGAACCTCCTGGATTTTCACCTTGTATTCTGCTACGTTGATCGGCCCAGGAAAGAGAGGGTAGTTATGTGGAGCTTCTAAATAAATGAATAAATATAGCAAATACATAATTATATTTAATACTATCTGAATATCGAGGCATATTTAACTTACCATACAATATGCTGCATACCACTGAACTTCCAAATTCTTCGTACCCGGGTAATTTTTTCCAATTAAATTGGGATACTAGTCTGTCTGTCATTACTACTTTTTAAGCACAGTTAAGAAACTCGCGCACTTTAGCGCCTCCCAAATGTTGTAGGTAGTCGTGCTGAAAGGATATAAAAGAAATTATTGAACAATTTAAAAAATTATGTAAGTAAAATTTTTAGTAATAAGTAAATGATCTAAAAATGTAATAAGGAAAACGAGCAAAATGCGGGGGGTTTATCACCAAAAATCGAAAGTCGAATTTTTACAGGTATAAATTTGGACCACCGTAGGGGGGGGGGGAGGTATGTACAAAAATGAGTTAATAATGATGATTCATAAAAAAATGAATTTTTACAAAGCAATTAAACATTTAAGCAAGTACTTGGATTTTCAACCGATAAGAGATTAGTTTCTGACCATGAAAATTACTTTTCCACCAAAAGGGAATAATTTTAAACCAAATGTATGATTTTTTAACCAAATAGTTAAATTTCTAACAAAAAAAAAGTAAATTTGCACTAAAAATCAAATAATTATATTTTAATTTTTAAAAAATAATGATCAAAAAGTATTTTCCAGAAAATACTTCAATCTTGAACCAAAGAGATTAATTTTTAACTATTGTAACATTCTGAATGAAATTTCCCAACTATTGTTTATTAATACAATTAAAGTGATATAATATATAAAACTTTATAAAAGTGGTTACAAAAAAAGTAAAGTTACAGTGTAGGTACACTGTACCAAGCTGAAAAAATGCGTTTCTACATTTATTTAGGATATAGGAAAAAAGTTTGAAATATGTGCCTTAAGATTTGTCTCGGAATTCGTTGTTGTTAAGAAAATGACACTTTCCGTGGAAATGCCCATATAAGGGGCCGCGCGAATAAGCACCAAGAGCATGCACAGTCAAGGTTATGGATGCGATTTTGGTTTCTAAGCTCTGCTCCTGGAACCCCACCGTTATTCAGGTGAGACTCAGAGGCAGACGTTCTCCATTTGACTATAAACTCGGAAGAACTGAGGAGCAAGATAGAGGTCTGGAGAGTTCCGATGAGGAGTCTCTTTCTGACTACAAATATATCTTGTTTCGGTTAGCCCTAGGAAAACCGGCGGTTTCAAATATCAGAAACCACAGGAATACACTTTGGGACTTATATAATGAAGAACTCAAAGGCAGGCTTATGGAGTTCCTCAAAGGCAGGCTTGTGGAATTCCCCACAAGCTACGGTGCCTTAGATGAATTAGAGTTCGCCGTGGATTTTCTGCGAAGGGTTCTGACTACATTATATGAGAACAATTGCAGAATAGTTTAACACCCACCTGGAGGAACTCAGCATGAATACAATGAAAATATAAGAATTTATAAACAGGAAAACTGGAGGGGCCTCTGCCAAGAATCAAAGAACATTCCGGAGACAACGAGGCTCCACAAGATTCGGGCAAAAAATCCAGAAGCTCGCATGGGGCTCATAAGGCTCGATTATGATGCGTTTGCCGGAGACGAAAAAGCAACGCTGTCTCACCTGATGGAATTCCACTTCCCGGGTTTTCAGCAAACTCAAACCGACCGAGAGGTGGAAGGCTGGGGCCAAGAGAGGGAGAAGGCCGACTGAAATTTCACTGCCAAAGTCGTTGATATCAAGATTGCGTCTATCCGGCGCTCTTACAAACGGGCAAGGATTTCGTCATCCCCATACTGACGAAACTATTTAGGGCAAGCATTGCCCTAAAACACGTGTCATCGGCATGGAACGATGGCGGAGTGGCCTATATTCCCAAGCTTGGGAGAAAGGGCAACACTGCTGCTAAAGATTTCTGGCTAATCAGCTTGACGTCCTTCATCCTGAAGACGCTAGAGAGGGTGGCCGAGAGATATTTCAGGGATAAGGTGATTTTAGCCTCTCCGCTGCACGGATGGCAGCACGCCTTTTAGACGGGCTGCTCTGTAGAAACTGCGCTCCATGCTATCGCGGCAAAATTGGAGCAGCAGCTGGAACAGGGAGGGTATGCTGTAGCATCTTCTTACATGAAGAGGGTGCCTTCAGCAATACCCCTCCAGAAGTCATCTGTCAAGAGGCTTCGAGGTGCGGCGTGCCAGACCAGCTAGTGTGTTGTCACACCTCCTGTGATGCATTGTAGTACATGATACGCGAATGACTTTGTATTCCTAGTCAGGGGGACTCATCTGGAAACGTTGATGGGTCTTACAAGTTTGGCGCTGCGCATCGTAGAGCTCTGGTGCGACTGCTCAGAGCTCTCGGTAAATCCGTAAAAGACCAGCCTGGTCACGTTCACGAGAAAAATAAAAAGTATCGAAAGTTGACGCTCCTGCATTTTCTGGTGGGAGGCTGACGATCTCAGAATCGTTTAAATATAAGTGTGTAATCCTAGATAGCAAACTGTATTGCGCGAAGCATCTTGAAGCCAAGTGCAGAAAGTTTGTCGCATTTTAGATGTGCAGAAGAGCCTTTCGTTTAAAGTGGGGTCTAGGGTCGGAAATGCTTGCATGGATCTACGCCGCTGACAGGATGCAAAGATTACAAACGCTTGCGTTTAGGGGTGTCACGGGAGCGATGAGAACGTAGCCCACAGCGGCAATAGGATACTTGCTCTGTGAAAACCTCTACATGTTGCCCCTAGATGGAGCAGGAATCTAACCGTACTCCGCTTTGCTAATACATTACTAGAAGAAAGCGCTGCTGACAGGCAGATCACGATCTGTTATCCGGACAGCCAAGCGACATTAACTGCAGTTGATAAACCAGACATAACATCAGAGCAGGTTTGGGAATGCAAAAATGGATTGAACAACAAAAAGGCGGACCAGTTGGCAACAGGCGGCGCAGCAGATGAAAACACGGAAGCGACACCGGTACTGGGACTAGCCCGGTCCTGGGCTATAAGTGCAGAATGGACAATTTCAGGAAAATCCTGGGGTTACCCAAGAAGGACATAAGGACAGTGGTTCAAATGCTTACAGGGCACAATCACCTTAACTATCACATGCACAAGATGGGATACAGCCCCACGACAAAGTGCAGGAAATGCGACAGGGATAATGAAACATCCCTGCATGTCTTATACCAGTGCCCGACATTAGCTAGACTAAGGGAAGTGACCCACAGGTCACTTACATTAGGTTGAGAAATATAATAATCAAAAAGTCGATTAAATATTTTACAGTTAAGGATTTCAAATATCACTTCAAAGCCTGCCCAACAATTTGTTGTCTGCGCACTTGGATTTATTTTGTACATTCTCATCATTTATGGTCTGGCGGTCTGTCTGTTGTCTGACGACGCGATAACTTTCAAAGGAATTTTCTAATTAAAGTTTCCTCTTGCACACTGGTTTGTGGTTCAAAAAGACAGGTCAAGTTCGTTAGCCAGCCTTCTACTCCCACTATTTATGGTTTTAGCCATGAAAAGTCAAACTGAGAAACGTAATAATTCGACTTTCCCACGAAACCACGCAAGATATAAGAAATATACAAGAGACCAACATTATCTGTTTTTAAAAGTTCTAAAAAATTGCTCTGAACTGTTTTTCAATAGGAAATTTTAGTTTATTGATAATTTAATAAAATTTATTTACACATTTACCGAAAAATTACAATAAATAATTATTTCAATCGATAATATTCTATTTTCTCAGATATTCGGTAAAAAGAAAATTTAACGGATTATATGATGTAAAGTCTGAGAAAAGAAAAGATACGTGTTTTTCTCAATTCATAAATATAAAACAAATTCCCAAAAACAACTTACAATTCCTGCATATACAACATTTTTATTACAATAAACATCTACAATCTTTGAATAATTTAATTTTTCATTCATTAAATGAAAATCAAATTGAAAAATTTGGGAGACTAAATTTGAGAGCAAAAAAATATATTCATCACTACAAAAAACTTTTTACCTGACTTAAATATTTTTAAATTACTTATTTACATAATTAAACGTAAATTATTGAACTTTTAAAATGTAATATATTTAGTCTATTAGGAAATTATTACCACTAAAAATATTAATATTATCAGACATTCATATAGTATTTCAGTTTAATTAAAATTATATTCATATACAAATAAAGTTGAGCACAGGAATATAAAAATATTTTAAAAATTAAACCTACATTAGTATAACAATATTAAATTAAATTCTAAATTGATAGAAATTGTTGAAGAGTATAAGTTATCAGAACCTATAGCCCAATTCTATATTCCCTACACCAACGGCAACGAAATATGTTTGGGGTGTTTAATGATAATTAAATTGTATTGAACCTAAAACGACGCTAACACACATTAAGAGAACGATGTCAGGCCTCGATTGTGCAATGAAGACTGCCGTCCGAAATACCTAGTTCCAGAAAATTCACCACTTCTCGTTCTGGATAATTGACTCTATCTCCCGGACAGTGTTCGTCAGGGCCGTATTATGTCTGCAGATATACACCCAGATCGTATGTGTTCTAGGTACTCTGCGTGTACATGACACGCTCTGCACCTATCGCTGGTAACTTCATGACGTAGAATGCGAATACGGTATACTAAGGTGAAAATGACACTGTCCTGGCACGCGAAAATGAAACCGTGTATACCTACATTAAGTTCTGATGATCTGTGGACAGCAAAAGTTAGCTCCATCGACAAGGCTGATTTTCTAAATTTCGAACGCACTGATATCCAAGCTCTTCTGCATATGCATGATCATACACGTGGCTATATCAAGGGCCGTGAGCTCGTTTTTTGCCCATTGAACTACCCCAAACGAGTAGAATAGAACCGGGACGGCAAGCATGTTAGTCGCAGACACCTTGTTTAACGCAGACCGATTAGAAGACCAAATCTGTCGGAAGAGACGCTTGTATCTGATTAGGAAAGACTCTTGCACAGATGTTACAACCTGAATGCGGCTCTGCGGCACGCCCAGGTATGCATAGGTCTCTCCGGTAGCAAGAAGTCTAATAACACTTGTATCCACAAGCTCAGGGTCCTTGGGAATGCCAATAATCCTTCCTTTCTGCAAATGAATTTTGGCACATTTATTTAATCCAAGTTCCATGCCAATCTCTCATGTGTACTTCAATATAAAATATTAATTATCCACCCATATAAAATACATGAGTGTCTTATGCTCTCGATGGTCAGTGTGGCCGCAGAGGCATCCAGGAGAATTTTGTAGTGCGAAAGATAGAGACAGAAGTGTGATGCAGAAAAGCAGAGGGCTCATGGTAACGCCTTGAAAGACGCTCCTCTGGAAGGTGACGTTGTTGATTCTAACACGATAATTTCCAGAAGAGATAGTAAATCAAGTTTTCCAACGGGACATCAATCTCTCTATGCATCTCACTATGTATGGATAAACCCTCAAGCTTTCCAACAGACAAATCATAGGTCTATGAGAGGTTGAATCGAAAGCTTTCCGGTAGTCAATCCAGGCCATTTACAGGACGCGCTGATGGGCTGCTGCGTCTTTGCAGGCGCACCGTCAATTATCAGGTTCTCTGAGCAGCCTGCTACACCTTTTTTGGAACCACGTTTTTTCTACATCTCTCTCCACACAGTCACAATTCTTGGAACAATTGTAAAGATCTTATACAGTGTGTTCAAACAAGTTATTGGCCTATAATTCTCTGGGTTGGACAAGTTGCCTTTTTCGGTAGGAGTATAGTGCGTCCTAACACCAGCCACTGCGGAATAAGCGTTTCCGACTTTAAATAAGAGGTGGATATGCGGGCCAGATGTTGGTGTGTAGAAGTAAACTTTTTCCACCAGAAGTTCTTGACACCATCTGGTTGCAAAACTCTTTGAAGCGGATGATATTATCAGTACCTTGTTTCAACTCCAGTGTTTTCGGGATCTTGTATACCTCTGTCTAAAACGTCTCTACCTCGTTGAGAATGGGTGAATTTTAGACAGAAACAGGGAGATCGCTGAAGAGGCGCGATGGGTCAAAGAGAAACTGTTGATTCACCCTGATCCATCTCTCCCTCTTCAGCATTCTTCTCCTTGCGTCGGATAACACCCGTATTTTGTCAACAATACGCTGTCTGATTGTCAGCAGCTTTGATTTGTTCAGTGTGGGATTGTAGATTCTCAGTTCTTGGGCGAACTTTCTGAACCTTTCCGTGATGTTATGTAGTCAATCACACACTGAATACGGTACGCATTCTGTCTTGCCCATCCAATCTCCTTGTTCAGTTGATACATGCGTCTTTTGGTCTTTTGATCCATCGTCGGTTTTAGCATTCGATTTGAATCAGCCAACGCTCTCGCTGCACCATAAACTGAGCAACTGATAGTCCAGAGGTCGGACTCTTGCCAGATTTCTCCACGAAGGGTGGCATCCATTTCAGCGAAATCTTGGGGTTTACGAGGAACTTGCATGTTAATGTTCCTTCTTGTCCTGAAATCGCTATCATCTCTCAGAAAGTGTCTACTTTCCGCGGTTATTCTCAATATCGATTCCTCATCGTCGTCTGCAGCTTGTTCAAGCAGCGGTTAGGGAAGCGCTCCGCGTCCATATCCATTTTTCCAGAGATAGGCACGTCGATTTCACAACGATTGAAACAAAGTGTCTTGAAGCTCTGGGTGTTTCTGACATGCAGAGTATGCATACGCACCATAAATCCTCGTTGAACAGGGATAATGCTGGTATCGTAGCAGTCTGGCAAGTTATCCTTGAGTTGATTTGTCCACTCAGTGTGGGCGTTTCGCCGATTCGTCGTCTTGTTTCCGTCTGAATTATTTTCAGCACCCCGAACTCTAGGATGATCGGCATTGTTTGCCGACCTATTGTCGTATGCTTTGCGCGTTCGATCGTTTTGAATCGCATCTACAACTTTTTGGTGGTTTGGTGGTGTCATTGTTGTTCCCACGAGCAGCTAGGGAAAGAGTTCGTCCGTCCCTGTAGAGCCAAACATGCAACGATAAGGCTGCATACTCTGAGAGGTCACCTGGTATCCTAGAGTCATCGTTTAAGACACATCACCCAGATGTCGTTCAGCTTTCGGCACAGTTGTTATGCCTCAGGTTAGGGGTTATTCCTTCGGGACAATCCCTGGACAAATTTCCGCGACTGCTTATTAATCATTGCGACCGTATTCAGCAGAAACCCTTGGTACAGGGACCCTCTATGACCAACCCGAGGACGCGTTCGGTGGTTTTGTCTAAAGCCCTTCAGTTAAAATCAAATATCAAAAGAGTTTCCCTCTAGCCGGTGCATGGAACCACACTTAAATTTAACAAACAACCCCCAACAATTGGTTTTTGGCGATTATTCCCAAAATGGTGCGTCGAACGACAAAAATAGTTTCGTACAAAAAAATAGTGCATACAATTCTGAAGAAGAAGGGCTATATGCATTTTTTTGCGCGAGTCACAGTTTCCGTGTAATGCGCCCTTGCCATGAGGAGTGAGGTTGAGCTCGATGCCCTACACTCTTTCTCTTGCACATAACTCGAAATGAGGTGGTGTTTCGGTGAAAATGTATATAACTAAAATTGTAGAGCAGACAATTCTCTATAAATATTGCTAATTAATTTGTTAATGTTTAAACGATTCAAGATTATACAAACAATTTTTCGAAAATATATCACTGACTCATTTTATGAAAAATTGATTAAAACCTGTATATATATGACTTGCCGCGAAGAAAAGGACCTTAGGGTGAGCAGGCAATTTTTTAGTAGAAGCGACTGAAGAAAAGATCGAAGTCGGACACTTAGATAGTGGAGACAATCCCCGGAATCCATCCCCTCCACTTACAACTACATCTTCTCGCTCCGGTTCAGCGAGTCAGGCGAGCTCTCGAGTCATACGGACAGAGAAAGGAAACATGTGTGGAAAGTGGTGGGACTGGATTTCTCGGGCCGTCCGCACGCGCCGAAATTGGCGGTTCACGCCTCACTTTGCAGCTTGATAACACTTCCAATTTTTCAGATAAAAATTAAATTATTTTTCAATATAAAAGAGCAATATGAAAACTATCGATAGCATCAAAATCCTGATTAACAAAATTTTTAACACTAAGGTCCCTTTCCTTGCGGAACGTCACGTATATGTATGATGTATTAAGTAATTAATAAATACGATTTTAAATGCTTTTCAACAATATAATTAATTTATAAGTAATTATACGATGATATATAAGTTTTTAGTAGTAGTAGTAGTTTTTTTTGTTTACAAGGAGAATTGCGAAATGCTTTATGCACTAACCGTCTTCGAACTTTAGGAACGAATCCTTAAGGAACGAAGATGAGTTCGGACTGACATAAAAAACGGCCTTAGCGACTAAAACGTGTCCTCGGCTTCCTCCTTATTTATTTGGTGGGGCCTGCCTCAACGGGACTCAGCATGGTCTCCCTCTCTTGCTTCCCAGTATAGGTAGAGGGAGTTTCATAGTTTCTTCAGTCTGTGTCATGTTATGACAGGTCACTTTCTTCGCCTTTACCTTCTTCTTGTATTCTGTCAACTTTCTTCCAGCAGAATATCCAACTGCAATTGGCACGTGATCAAACCGGGAGTCGACACTCCCTAAGGCCCTCGTCAGCTTTTTAACCAGATCTTTCGCTTTATGTAGCCCATGCCTGATTGGCATGAACATGTTCCTCTTAGTATCAGAGAAATCCTGCATCATTGCCACTATTTGCCACAACTCTTCGTTGAATTCTATAGCCTGTTTCAACACTTCTTCCACGCTCCTAATGTCCTACCCGGCAATAGACATTTGACTCTTGTCGAACTCCGCCGTTACGTCCAAAGGACCTCCCAACTCCTCACACACGCTTCGATTTAGGTTTTCTTCGTTTGTCTTCATCTTGTTCCCGCGAGTATCTAGGGAAGTAGTGGTCCACCCCCGCAGAGCCCCGCATGCAGGGGTAAGGTCTGCATACTCTAGGAGGCGACCTGATATCCTAGAGACACCGTTTGCAACACCATGCCCTGGTGCCATTCAGCCTTCAGCACGGTTGTTAACGCCTTGACTTGGGGGCCTTGACAGGGTCCCCCTGTCCAAAACCCAGGGACGCGTCCGATAGCCTGGACAATGGCGCCGGTCATATATGTTTGGTCCGCGGGGCCTATTTTATTTCAGCCCTACCCTCTATTTCCAGCGAGCTTTCCCCTATCCGCCACCCGGGGACGCGTCAAGTAGGGGTATTTCTTTTGCACATATCTAGAAATGGGGTGGTTTTTCAGTGAAAATATATAGAACGAAAATTTTAGAGCAGACAATTTCCTATAAATACACAAGAAGTCCAATATAAGGCCAGTTTCGGGGGTTGCCTCGCACTGACCGTGGCACTAAATCAGTCGCTGGAAACGTAAACAATCAGGGTCGTATGAACCATTTCTGTTGAACCATTTCGCTATTGGTGGCAACGCATTGTTGAAACTGCCTGTGCACTAAGAAACTGCGTAGGCCAGCAGTTCCAGGTAGAACTAAATCAGTCAGCCTTATATTGGACTTTTTGTGTATAGCTAGTTAATTTCTTGTTAGTTAAACAATTAAAGATTATGTCAACATTGTTCCAAAAATATATCAGTGACTCATTTTCTGAAAAACTGATTGTAGACTATGTGTATATCTGTAATACACTGAGTAATTAATAAATTATCCATAAGTTTGTAGTAGTAGTGTATAACGGGGCTCCCGCAGCCTATCAAGAAAGCCTAGGCCAAGGTTACTACTAAATAATATGAGAGATCAAATTTGTTAAGGTGAAGAAAACGTGCTTCGCACCAACGAGTCGTCATTTTCCTTCCACGTAATCGTGAGTACCCACATCTCACATAATGAATTTGATCGTTTGTTCCTGTAAAATGGGATGCGGTAAGCGTTGTGATTGCGTGAAAGTTGGATTAAAATGTTTCGTAATGTGCCTAAATTGTCAAAGTACAGGTTGCCTTGATAAAGAAATCATATAAGAATTTCCAGAGTTATCTTGTGACCATGACAACTAAAAACAGTTTATTAGCTACATTTTAACCATTGTTTGCAAGAACGCAGTGCATTATGCCTCCTGTGGAAACCGCACAAAAAAACGCGCCACAATCTCTACCTTATAGGTGGTATGGAAATGAGTCACTGATACATTTTATGAAAAATGTTGATACAATATTTAATTGTTTAAATAACAACAAATTAATTAGCAATATTCATAGCGAATTGTCTGCTCTACAATTTTATTCCTATAAATTTTCAACCAAACATACTTGAAAGATGTCAGAGAGCTCATGCTGAGTTGAAGGGCGTATTAGAAAAGATGACGGATTTCTTCTATACTAAGAAAAAAATGTTCTTGCCCATCAGGCATGGACTAGAAGAAGAGTAAGAAAAGGCGAGGAAAGTGGATAGAGCCATATATTTCGCCTAATGGTACTTTAATTTCGTTCCATCACAAATTGGATGAGCCGCCGGAAAAAAGGTGAATGACTGTAAGAAGAAGGCCGATGCAAAGAAAGACACAATTGAAAACGGCACTGAGACCAAAGAAACCGTGGAAACTCTCACTCCCGATCCTGGGAAGCGAGAGAGGGAGCCCACTCTGAGTCTCGTTGAGGCAAGCTCTTTCAAGCCAATCAGGAAGAAGCCGATGACATGTGCTGCTACAGCAACGACCTTAACTCACAAGAAGGACGAGGGAGGGGTGCCTACACCTGCACCCAAAGGAAGGAAAAAAAGAAGAAACAGAGGCGAGCTCGACCCGTGGCGGTTCTAATCAAACCTGCCGAGAGATCGTCCTACGTAGAGGTACTAAAGGACCTCAAACGCAAGATAAAATCAGACACCCTTGGCGTCAAAATCAGGGGTGTCAGGGAGACCAGGAATGATGAGATATTAATCGTGGTAGGTCTTGCAGCTGATGACAGGAGAAAGCTGCGCTCTGCCATAAGGAAGGCAGTCGGTGCTGGAACTTCCGTGCACGTGCTCGTTCCACGCACGGATATCGAGGTTCTGGACATCGACATAACGTCTGACGTGGAAAAGGTGACGGAAGCAGTCCGAAAACACTTCGGTGGTATAGAGGCGTGAGCGCACTAGGGGAGATCGCGCGCCACCCGCTCAATCATGGCATCTTGTTTACGCATCGTTCTATTACTCAAAGACGATTTAATTTGGCACTCTAAAAAATTGGCGGTCTTATAGGAAAGAATCTCAGCTTCCTTTTAAAACTATTTCGAAGAAAAAAAAGTGTCGAAATTTGAAAAAAAAGTCAAATTTACTTTTGATTTTCAAAGATTAGGGCCAAATATGGACTTTTTAAAAAAATCGTTATCACCACCAAAAATTTGGTGAAAAAATCTATCAAAAACATTTGAGGTGAAATTTTGTTCCAAGCAATAGGAAAAAAGTTACAAATGTTTGAAAGTAAGGCTTTGCTTGAAAACCCCACAAATTGTACCCCCTACACTTTGATAAATAATTATCAAAATTGATTAATTTTTGGTGTAAGGAGTATATCTAACAGGACTACAATTAGGCCAATTTTTAGCCCAATCAAATAACTTTCATTTTCGAGGTGGGTACACTTGAGAAATTATGCCCCATATGCGGAACAGGTGTGTCGCACGGCATGAAGATCGCACAATATGCAGGCCACTGCAGGCATAGCGCGGGCATAGTGCGTGCACACGTTTAGGGGTTTTAGGAGGTATAAAAAACATTTTGATTTAAATTTTAAAAAAGAGCAAGTAATTTAACATAAACGTATTTTTTATCATAAGAGGAAGTTCTACATTTATATGATAGCCCTGTAAATCATGTTAACCTAATTGCCACGTGTTTGCATCAACTTTTAACATTTGGAGCATAGTTATAATTATATTTTACACAGTTTTATATCAAAGTTTTATACATACAAAGGGACTCCAATTTATCTATATAGTAATTTTTGAAAAATAAATAATTGGCAAAAAATTCCATAAAAATAGTCAAAATCCATTTCTGCAGGTACTGATGTTTAAATATAAAAAAAGGCGTTGACAAATTTTACTGAATCGCTTTACTCTATTTATGACTATAGCTCAATTTCATGAAAAAGTAAGAAATCTGTTAAAAAAGAAATGAAATATTCTGCTATTTTAAATACTGTTTAATTTTCCTTGTGATATTTAGACATTTAAGTATTGCAAAAATTTACAAATTTTGAAGTTTTACTTTCAAAAATACAATTATTTTTTTGGTTTATATTCAAAACAATGTTTCTTCAAATAATGTTTGGTTCTAATATGAAAATTTTAAAAATGTTTGCTCACATAAAAATATATTTTATGCTAACATCATGTTCGAAATACTTTTTTAAGGAAATATTATTTTAAATGTAGTTAATAAGACATTCAGCAAATAATTTACGAATTTAAATGATTATGCACATAAAATTCATCAAATTACGGCTTTATTGAAATTTGAACATAAAAAAAGTCACCAGAGGAATTATGAGAAATAGATTTAGAAAAAGATATTGTCTCCAGCTAAAAATATTTCAATATTCTTTTTTCTAGAATTTTAAGAAGAATTCCTTTTTTGCATAAAAAATTACTTGAAGCCTGTTCTGATTTATAATAGTGTTTTATAAGGCATTTATTGCAACTTGTGTAGAGGTCATTAAAATGTGTGTACAAAAAACTTTAGAAAACAAGATTTTTAAACATTAAATATAAATGATTAACACTGTAGTCTTATACATGCCTTTCATAAAGTGCGATGAATATTCCTGGCAGCAGGTGCCTCTCGCCAAGTATGACGCATATGTCTCGGTAGCGTACCACGCATGATTTTTATCATAGCTAGTATAAGTGTCTAACTATGACAAATTTCTATGAGAGATTTCACTTAATATTTTTCTCTGTTGGACAGCAGCATTGTATCGAATGTATGACTTTAAGGTAAAAAATCCTTTTTTGCACATTCAATACACTGGGATATGCGATGTAACCTACAAGGGGAGTGCGCGTAACGGGGGACACAGATTTTAATCATCTTTTGTGAGCGAAGAGGGCTTAATTTGAGATGGAAAAAGCTGAAACTGTTTACTTAAATAGAAAGCGGTTTACGAGAAAAAAGGATTGAAAGAAATCCGCGCAGAATGACTATCTGTTTGAATTGTCGGGCGATTGAGCAAGCTGCGATGGAGCAATGGTCTAGGTTCCAGGCTAAAGAGTCTGCCATCGTGCGTTCGCGTCCTCGTACTTTTTTCAAAAAATTTTTGTTTCTAGTTCTTTTTTTTCAATACTTTAAACGTGAATATGCATAAATATTATAAGAACAATAATAAAGCGTTTAAATAATATATTATAGGAATTGATAAATAATTCTTTTTTACAAAAAAAATTGTTATCAATCATTTGAAGTTTGCGGCACGTACTAAATTATTTTTAAGCAATAGACATTATTTAACAATGTTTCTACACTTTTATGAGCAAAAAATAAATTAAGGAAAATTATGTGCATGAAAAATAAATTAAAAGTATCTAAAAATATAAAAGCGGAAGTTGGGTTAGAAGTCTGAGATTTCAAATGAAGAATACAATATCAGGCAGTACGAGGACGTTCGCAACCTCATATTGCGGAATACCTACGTTTTAAATGTTTTGACGATAATTATCAACATTTTCATTTCATGTTTGTACCGTATTTAATTACTAAGCGATATTTTTATACATATTTTTAATAATTACGTAATATTTTCTAGACCCAATATTGCATTCTTTATTTGAAATCTCAATACTTGTATAACCCAACTTCCGCTTTTATATTTTTAGTTACTTTTAATTTTTTTCCATGCTTATAATTTTTTTAAATTTATTTTTTACTCATGAAAGTGTAGAAAAATTGCAAAATAATGTTTATTGTTTAAAAATAATTTATTACGTGCTGCAAACATCAGCTGGTTGTTAAAAATATTTTTGTGTCAATAATAATATTTTTTGTATTCATCAAATATATTTTGTAAACTCTTCATTATTGTTTTTATAATATTCATGCATATTCTCGGTTAAAATATTTAAAAAAGGAATTAGAAACAAAAAAAAATTGAAAAAATTACAAGGACGTGAACGCATGACGGCATACTCACTAACCTCGAACCTAGACAGTTGCTCCATCACAGCTTGCTCGATGACTCGACAATTCAAACGGATAGTCATTATGTGCGAATTTATTTCAACCCTTTTTTCTCGTAAACCGCTTTCTATCCGAACAAACGATTTCAGCTTTTTTTATCTTAAATTAGGCCGTCTTCGCTCACAAAAGATTATTAAAATCCGTGTCCCCCGTTACGCGCACTTCTCTTGCTAGATACATGCGTAGTCGATTGCATAAACTTTGTTTATATTGTCTTGGTATATTCACATTGTTAGGGCAAATATAGACTGCGTATTTATTTTAAAGTTGACGAACTAAGCTTTTTGCACTAATTTTACGTTTTTTACGGGCTCAGCCGTACACCGTACATAACACGACCAGCACACCAGCTAGCCGAAAGCCTATGCAACGAATAATGGTTGGAATTAAATGCTTTCATCTTTAGACTCAAAATTTAAAGACACATTACAAATTATTATTAAATATTGCCAATAAATGAAGGATGGCAGTACGCAACTATATAGTCTATGTTTTTATTTAAGCTGGGTTTATTGTAGAAAAATGTTTTAAAAAATTAAATGCCCACTGTGATTAAAGATTTTTTCGAAATATCATGTTTTTATACAATAATTAAAAAAAAAACTTTTGATAAAATTTGAGTTCAAACTTCAACGTAGTAATAATTTTTTTCAACCTTTTCGCCGGTCCTCCCAACATTTAATCCATACGCCACTGCACGGAAAGAAATTTAGGACAACTGTTGCGTTCGGTGTAGTAGGTCAACACAACCACGATTTTAACGCGACAGCAGTGCCATTTTTCGTGCAGCGGCTGCCTTGAAATATGGTACAACGTTGCTCTCTTATATCTGGGAATACTACTGCTGTCCCAAATGAAAGAACGTCAACGTGCTACAGTAGTCGATCCGAATTCTACATTTCTATGCTCGGAACTAAAAAGAGACCATATTAAAATCCGAAGTTTTCACGAAATTAGAGTCTTCCTATATATACAAGTTATATATAAGCAAATTTACGCGAGGCCGCGCACGTGTATCAACTGTGCCTCCTGAAAATAACGCAACCGTCTTACTGAGTACTGGGTCTGTTGTTGTCCCAAAAGTTTCGTGCGTCGTTCGCCCCTCTGTCGGATCGCAGCGTTCTCAAAATAAGACAGTAGACGTCTTGAACGTAGAGCGCGCTGGAGCTCATGTGTTTAGCGCATCAGCGGTACGTATAAGTTCCGCAGTCGTCCGAAATTTCTTTCCGTGTCCACGTGCGTCGTATAGTTCAAATTATTCGTTTGGAAAGTTGTCTCCAGAAGAAATAGTTTCTTTTCATTGTAGCCGAGTTTGACTTCAGATTCGTAATCAGCGTCCCCGAAAACCCCGCTGTAGTGAGTTTCAACTCCATTGGAAAACATTTTATAGTTTTAGACAGCTTTTTGAGATTTGACCCCATTGTGCGTCAAAGATGAGAAACGCACTCAAGCGAAAAAAAGCGTGACGCATATTGTCATTTGTCAAATTAATTAATCTAATTATCTCCTTTTCTTAAAAATATAACATCTGCCTGCCAAAAAACCTGAAAAAATGAAAATTTCCAATTTGTATATGATAATAAAGGAATTCAATGGGAAAAGGTGGAATCAATTTGCTCATTTTGTTTACGTCGGGATACGGAAACTTTCAAAAAGCAATAAAAATTGCACACATTCTGTCTATATTTACCAGAAACAAATAAATAAAATGAGAAACAATGCAATTGTCTTTCGGGTCGTTCAATTATAAATGGGGTTAGGAGCGTCGAAAATGCAGTCCTAACATCTTCTAGCCTTTCAAAACATCTTCAATTTGTAAAAAATTAATACTTTATACTGGTACTTCCTGTTTGCTACTCTCAGTGAATGTTAGAAGGGATGTGTCCTTTAGTAGGTAGAGAAGCACGGGAAAAGGGCTAGGATTTTAGCCGATAGCGCCATCTACATTTATCCTATCCTACTAATGACGCTATTCCCGTTCCACCGCCAATTGCCGCATATAGGTGTATAATATATTTGCTCTAACGATCTTGAATTAAAGCGCAGCTTTTCTGTGGTTAATTTGGTTAAAATCACTATTTCATATTCAATTTATTAAAGTTGACTTCTTGAAAGAGTAGGATGGCCAATTTCAAATAGCAGGATGCCTTGTTTTGACTCAGCGATAGTCACCACTCAGCAAAAGGAAGAGTTACTAATTCGCATAGTAAGCCTTTATCCGGTGAAGTATAAGTTTGCTGATATACGCACGCTTTAGGAGATTTATAAATAGATCAGCTCAAAACTTTCAAACAAAAAAATTGTGTCGAATGTCGATGGATTGAAAAAAAATGTTCCTTTTTTGCATAAAAAATTACTTGAAGCCTGTTCTGATTTATAATAGTGTTTTATAAGGCATTTATTGCAAATTGTGTAGAGGTCATTAAAATGTGTGTACAAAAAACTTTAGAAAACAAGATTTTTAAACATTAAATATAAATGATTA